>VUQG01015699.1:32502-58912 GCA_015106755.1 Etia nguti | reverse complement strand
CACACAAACACACACACACAGACACACGCCTAAAATAATGCTACCATCGCTTCAGCTTATCCTGTCACATGCAGATGACTTGGAATAATTTCTTGAAAATACTCATTATCATAACTAAGTTTTTATGGTCATTTTTTTTTGTGCAAGGTGATTTATGCATGAATTTACGCTTTTCCCAAATTGGAGGCAAGTCCAAACACTTGTCTATGTCCTTATAACATAAGTTATATAGGTAAGTATGTGTGTGTAGGTGAGTGCACAGACGCAGTGAGGGTTTTAAAACTGATATCTCTGCATCATGCTTCCGCTGCTGTTTGTATTCTGGCGTCTGTGTGTGATGGTAAGGGATGCAAGACATGAACTGTTTTGTGTTTTTGTCTAATTTTCTATGTAATTAAAATGTTTAAAATGTTTATTTTTGATTTGTGAAAATCATCTCAAATCCATTTCAACTTACTTGCTCATAATGTGGTACTTGACTGTATCAGATATCATTATTTTTAAGGTTCCTCACTTTTAGTAGCAACTGAATTTTACAAGTGAATCTTTAATGATACATTTTACACAATTCACAAAGTTGCACTGACTGTATCACAAATAGATTCTCATTTCCAAAATCTATCAGTTGAAAAGAACATTTGCCTTGTCAACTTCAAACAGCAGAATTCAAAGTATATTTCTGGTCTATTAACAAACTGGATGACGCTGTAACACCCATTCCTGCCACCAGATGTCCTCAGACTTCCATTCTGCTCTTAGTCGCCTCCCTGGCACACTCACCTGGTTCCAATTTCCCACTAACCCCCATGTACACAGTCATGTTTTCAGACCTCACTCCTTTGTTAGATAGTATTTGGATCCTGTGTGCATTTTTTGGGTGCCTTTTACAACAGACCCTTTTAAAGTCTTTTCTGCATACCTGGTTCAGTCTGCAGTGGGTCTTACTTCACAGGAAGCAATAGTTTCTATGTTTTTGACCCTGACAGCCTGCCAACAATACTGGTCTGCCACCTTTCCTGTTGAGTTACACCAGCAGTTAGTTGTACTCTGCTCCTCCTGCACACTCTCTTCCTTTCTTAGAGCACCACAATGAGATGAATTTCATGTCATTATGCATTTGGAATTAGTATATGTTTTTCAGTATTTTTGAAAATCCCACACAGACTGTTCAACCAACATGCAGGTTTAAGCGTGGTAGGTTTATTCAAATACTGTGAAAAGGGTTTAACAAGACTGTGCAATAGGAATTAAGAGGGTAAGTAGCAGCCAGGTGCTCATAATAAAAATCATTTGTTTAATTAAACATCAGCAAATGTGAGCACCTCTAAAAAAGCAGAGGTTTTGGCAATTTGCCCATCTGGAGCATTTAGGTGTGAGTTGACAAAATGCTACTATTGTTCCAGGAGTGAACGTTGCAAATTCACCCCCAACATAAGACCGTGCACCAGAGTTGTGACTTTCAGAATCTCTAGAGGTCTCACTCAGCATGTTAAATGTTAAAGTTGATAACAGTACAATTAAAAAAAAGACAGGGTTGCCTGTCAGGCACAGTGGTGGAGTAGTGATGATTTGGGCTTGTTTTGTAGTCACATGAGTTCCTCTGTATACAAAAGTATTCCAGAGTCAAAACAAGTCAAATGTGAGGCCACATTTCACTTGGTCAAAACTGGGTCATACAACCAACCAATGAGCCCAAGCACACAAGTAAATTTATAAAAGAATGGCTGAAAAAGAAAATAATTAAGGTGCTGAAATGGTCTAAAGTAAAAGTCCAGATCTTAACCTGATTTAAATGCCGTTGTGGGACCTTAAGAGAGATGTGCATTAACAAATGAGGTAAATCTCAATGAACTGAAGCAATGCTATAAAGAAAAGTAGGATAAAATTCATCCAACGATGTGAGAGACTGATAAAGTCATACAGAAGGCGATTACTTCAAGTCATTGCTGCTAAAGGTGGGTCTACAAGTTAATGAATTATAGGGTGCATTTTGTTTTCACAGGAAGGCACAAAAGACCATGAAAACTGTACTTTTCACATGACTGTAACATAATGTCATTCATAGCTGATGGAGTCAAACCTGGCCATCTCTAAGCTTTGGATTTTGTTACCAAGATTTTCTCTTAGTAGCTTTATATAACGCTCTTCGTTTTGACTTTTTAGCACTCCTTCTAGTGGCAAAATGTGATCTTTGTGAATACAAGGGAATCTAACTGGGGTAAGGTGAGAGTGGCTTCAGTTTTGATTCAGGGTAAATAAGACTGAAACAGAAATTTGCTCAGTGGAAAAAATGTCCTGTTAGAAACTTAAATGATGAAACAAAATCATTATTGTAGAAATACATTGTGAAAAATATTTGTATAGCTTTTCTGTTTATCGGTTAAATGGTGCAATACATTTGCTCATATTCAAGTTAGTATAAAAAAGATCTTTAGGCTGCTGCAAAGAATAAAAGTAAATGAATGAATATTTTTTGATTTAATGTGAGTGTACCACAAGAAGACACCCTCTGACTATTAGGTCAGTGTGCTCGCCACATGCCGTCAGCGTTACGAAGAGAGACAGTGACTGTCAGGGGCAAAGATTGCTCCAGTGAAATAATTTGACAGTGTTTAGACAGTGCTGGCAACACGTGTCTTCCAATAAATGGCCGCACAAAATGATGGAAAGAGGGAGGAAATGGTGTAAGTCAGCAGAAATGAGACCCACACGCACGCGTGTGAGCACACAAACACACACTGCGTCTGATTTCTCCATCCACCCTAAACGAGAATGACACTGAAATACAGACAAGTGTTCTCGTCGCTGAAGCCTGAAATTGCCTTTTCCCTCCTGCTGTTGATTGTGTTTCACACTCAGTGAAACAAGAGCCAGGACCCCGACACAACTTCAGCGTCAATGTGTGTCTGTATCTAGTCTTACTCATTAGGGCTGCACTCACACCAGCGTGAAAGAGATTTGATATTCAGGCAGTGAGACTGTTTTTATGAATGGAGGGCGCCCACTGTTCAACAAGAGAGCGATCTGGTTAGTTAACCAGCCGCCAGTCCAACTTCCCTCCTCTTAGCATGGTGTGACTGTGGCTGTGCAATACTGCACATTAATTTGTCTACAACACTGCTTCCTTATTAACAGCCTGCCTTTTTTTGTCTTTCTGTTCTCAGTCTATAGTGAACAGACTTTCATAGCCAAAATAATACATTTTTTAAAAAAGCTATTTTTTTCCTTTTACAAATTAGAAGTTAAGCTTAAAACACTCTGGACTTTGAGTCTGTAGTCAGACATGTTCTTGTTTGAACTGCAGCTTTTTTTAAAAACTTAGATATTGTTCACAAAAACTGTTTAGTTCACTAATTTTACTTCTTAGTGGAGAAAACACAGAAAGTACATTTACTTACGTGGTGTCATTTTTAGGTACTTGACTATTTTTTCTACTTCACTACATTTCAAAGAAAAACTGTACTTTTTGTGATATTTGTTTGGCAGCTGTAGTTCATTACAGATTCAAATTCATTGTATTTTTATTTTTTACAATATATTGTACAGTCATGCACAGAAAAAGTTATTTAAGCTTTTAAAAAAAACAGAATACAATGATTTGCAAATCTCATAAACTCATATTTTAATTTACAGTAGAACAAAAAAAGTTGACACAGAGGCAACAAAAGGCTGGAAAAGTAAGTGGTGCTAAAAAGAAACAGCTGGAAGAACATTTTGCAACTAATTCGATTAATTGGCCACATGTCACTAACATGATTAGATATAAAAAGAGCATCTTGTGTTTTCTGTGTTCTGTTGTGAACAAAATATGGGTTTAGTTGGTCAAATCATTGCATTCTGTTTTTATTTATATTTTACACAGTGTCCCAAATTTTTTGTATTACATCATTGAGATGGTTATATAATAAACAGAGAGTCTGAGTACCCGTTTGAACTACATTTCAATGTTCACTTGTGGCCACACAAAAGCCCACTATATATCGTTTAAACTTTAGCTGCTGACTTGCACAAGTAAAGAAAATTGCTTCTCTACAGTAAGAATTTTCAAATGTAAAACAAACAGCAAAAATTTCAGGAGACAAAACTAGGACAGTAACACATTATGTTGATTCTTTACCGCTTCTGGGGATTTGTGTTTTTGCACAGGAAGGTTGGAGGGCATGGTCACCTTCAAAGCTGACAGGAGTTCTGCTTCACCTTTGTTCAGTGACACATTCATGAGTTTGGACGCTTGCACACATGAAGGATTGATGGCAGGTCAAGGTCAGTCTGTTATTCATTATGCCAGCCCCCAGCCCTGTTTCATTCTGTCCAGCAGAATTGTATTTTCTTTATAAGACGGTACAATAACAGACTGGAACAATCAGAGGAAATCACCTCAGACATCACTGCCACACTTTAGCTATAAAGTCAGGTTAAAACAAAGACTTTTACAACTTACACTACACGCTGTATTAAACAAATAGAAAGCAGTGATACCTGTAGTAACATAAGTCTTTACAAACCAGTGAAATGAAAGGCATCATCAATTGTTTATAGAATCTCTAAAGAAAACTAATTTCAGACAAGTAGGAGGTCTGTCTTCTGCAAACAAAAACTACAATTAAACTTGTAAAGGTAGACAATATCAGAGTTTGCGCTGGCAGAGGTGTATGCTCTATAGCAGGCTGTCGACGACCTCTAGTGGTAAACGGCGCACGGTGCATTTGACATTACAGAGAGGAGAAAAACACTAGATGGCGCCACATGAGTGAGAATGAAACGCGACATGGCGTGAGCCCACAGTCCAAAGGCTGACATGGTTCATAGCTCTAAGCCACAGACACACACACACCGAAATCTCACTGATTACTGATCCAAACATCATGACTACCCAGCCATAAAATGTATCTCCAGTTTAAAACACGTGCTACCTCCTGCTGGTTAGGCTTTACATATCAAATCAAAGACAGATAGCCTTAACTACATGTGCCGAGCTGGTTTACACTCTGTCAACACTTCCAAGTGTCAACAGAGTCCAAAAAGTCCAAAGGTCAAAGATTAGACATTTAGTCCCTGTTTCTCCAGGACATATCAGCTGCCTGTGTGTATGAATCCCCTCTTACATGAGCATAATGACACATGAACACCTGAGCGGAAGTCTCTGTGTTTGTTTGAATCTGAAACTGTTATAATGGAAACAAGATAAACAGCATCACGTGTCAGCCTACGTTTGCTTCATATTACTCACTGAGTTTCAGTGAAACTTGAGAAATGCAATCAAAACATCTCTCTGCAGTGGAAATGTAGTTTAAGTAGACATTTCAACATGTGTCTGTGTGTGATTGTGCGTGTGTGTGTGTGTCAGAAGTCATTGTGATGTGTCACTAGGACACCTGGGCGTGTCCGAGTCCTCTCTCCGGTGGCAGCTGCAACTCAAATTTCAGTCTCCTGTTACTTCCTTCATTCCCACTGCATGAACAGAGAACCCTGGGGCATCTTTTGATGAATTTGTTGTTAGAAAATAAAAGGAAAAAAGCTGCCTTTGTATTGATTTTGTTGGCTGCTGTCGAGAAAAATCAGAAAATTGGCTGCTTTTTAACCAGAACAAGCACCAGCAGTGGTTTATTCAGCATACCTCCCATTACAACATAACCAATAGGTTTTGAAGGCCAGTTGGATAATTCAACCAATCATTTAATCTCCTATTGTGATCTCAAGGGGTACTCAGAGCAAAATAACCCCTGCAGGTCAAAAGCCTCTCTGACTTTTTACAGGCATATGTCTTCCTGTTTCTGAAGAAACTGTGACAGACAGGCAGTAAGTCGGCTGAGTCATGTGGAGGAAGCAGATAAAGAGCTGATTGATATGCCAGTGTTGCATGTGTGACAGCAGAGACGCGTGGCTTTTCTGGCGTCAAACCGGTCCGGGAGGAGGCAAGGGATCTGCTTGTTGGCCTGAACAAGCAACAGTATATGTTTGTTTTGAGGAAGAAAAGTGCAGTGTGTCACGCTTTTCCTTTTGTCAGTCTAATACACAGGCTTTCTATAATGGTGACATCCAAACAGCCTCTTCAGAGTGGAAACATTTTTATGAGGCTGGATATTTGGAGCATTATTTGCTATACAGTAGCTGGACAAAGAAACAACAGCGTGCTCTGAGCAGCATCACAATGAAGAGACTTAACGTTTGGTTCTCTTTTCTTTAGCCATTTAATCTTGACTACAGTGAAGGAGTCAAAGATGATTCTGCGACAGTCTCAGCAGCATAGTCTGTACTGTGTTTTAGTATGTGTGTGGGGGGGGGGCTAGATCTTCTAAATTTATCCTGACCGTCAAAACTCTCATATGTCTGTCTGTGTGACTGACATTTTCAATATCACAGTCTGAGGCCTCAAATGGACAGTCGAGTAGGTATGAGGAGGATTGATGGGGAGAAGGAACCTTTAGACGAAAAACTTTAAAGTCACCTCATCCAAAGCTACTTTTAGCTTCTCCTATAGTCACAAGAGGTCACCACAGTGGGTAGCTCTGCATATTTTGCAGATTTTCACACCGGATGCCCTTCCTGGCACAGCTTCAAACGCATGTGTGTCCTCCTGGGATCAAACCAGGGATCTTGAAACACCAAAGCAGGACTGCTCGTGTCTAAAGCAACAAATAAACAGGACAAAGGTGAGCAGAGATAGCAGAGCCACCAGTAACAAAAGAGAAGAACAAGAGGAGAGGGAATTATCAACCACACCTAGACAATTCATGCACCTCTCTACACATTCTGCTCTGAAGGTTACCTTGATATAGTGAAAGATTGATGTCTGCAAGCTAAAATCTATTTTTTATCCTCATGTGTCACTGAAATCCCTTTCATCTGTCTCCGCTTGGATGATATTTATCAAATATCTACAGCTTTGATTCACCAGAAAGGAGAAAGATCTGTGGAAATCATTTTCCCCTGAGACGCAAATCAAGTCTATGAATAGAATCGTTGTTTTAATCTCAGATTAAGTCACCTGTCAGGTTATTTCTATGGGAGTGAGTGCTTTACACAGAGCCCAAACAGATGAGTATGAACAACAACACAGTTCAAATCTAACCAACAAGGGCCATGTCAGTCATTGTCTGTATGCCTACAGTGCATATAGCTATGTTTGTTTTAATTATGTTGCTAGTAAAGACATTTCAGTGTTTCTGTCAGGTGGAGAAAGAGGGAATGCAAAAGTAAGCTGCAGCAAAATAGCAAAAGGAGCACAGACAAAGGGCAATAGAGAGGACTATATACATGCATACAGGACTGAGTGGATTAAGTCTGACTGAAGGTTCTCCCCAAAATGTAACCTTACCAGGCAGTCAGACTTTTGGTGCACCTCATTCTACTCTTCACAGGCTTAAATAATTTTCATCATTCAAACACGGAAGAAGATCCATCCATCCATCCTTATCAGATTCTCGGGGGGCTGGAGCTTATCCCAGCTTTCATAGGGTGAGAGTTTACAAAATGAACTTGAGTTTTTACTCTGTATGATCCAAAACGAGCATTCGAGACAATAAACTCAGAGGTTTCCCAAAGTCATCTTCCGAGGTTTCTCACGTGACATTATACACACGTTTCTTGAGATTTGTCCGCCATATTGAATGTGATAAACCCCCCTTTGCTAGAGAAAAACTTATTTTTTTGTATATTTTAATGTTTCTCAGGAAATGCTCAGATGATAATGATATTAAGGACATTCTGAAAAGAATGCAGGTTTAAGGCACTTCTGTGTTGGCTTGTCAACCAACTCTTTTAGCTAGTACTAACATTAGCTGATAAGCCACCCCCTATATATATATATATATATATATATAGAGAGAGAGAGAGAGAGAGAGTTTCAAAAGACCAGAATGGTGGCTTCCAAAGCGCCAAACAATGTATGAATAACTTCTTTGAAGTTCATGCTGGATACACAAGTGGGTCAATTGCAAATGCCCAGCTCATGTTACAAAGCATGTTTACGCCCTGGTACAAAAAATGTTTGGTCATCTATCGACAATCGTCAGTGGATTTTATTTATTTTTTATTTTTTAATCAACCCATTTTGACTCTGTTAAGGCTTAAATTTGGGGCTTGACTGTTTGACTGATAGATACTACAGGTGGCTATAGCTAACAGCTGTCTCCTAGACCTTACCGCTGCTAACTGGAGCATTTTCAGTGGAAACATCTGACAGACATCATGGTTATAACTTATACTCTTTTCCAGTTTTAGCTTACCCGGCATGACACCAGCCAAAACACTAATGTTGAGGCTTCAAAGTGTGTAGTCTAGAAACCTAATGGCTTGCGTCCATCACACTGTACTGTCTATCAAAGCGGTCTTCTCTAGCTGTTAGTCGAGAAGATAAAACCGAAAAAGGTACGATCAAATTACCACATTTTTTCCTGCTCCTTTCTGGTGCAGTCGTTTATCCTACATGTCTCCATGTGGGAGTCTTGATTATGTGTAAATTCAGTCAAACACATAAAGCTGCAGCAAACCTACACTTCTGTCGTTTAACATAAAACCGCTTTGTGATATGCCACATTTCAGCAGAGCGGGCCCTTTGAAATTAACCTGTAAATATTACACTACTTATTCCAGTGTGCCACTTGAGAGAACAAGCTCCTCCTGTTGACACTGATTATCCACGGGAGCATTACGCAAGTAACACACAAACCACGACAGTTTGTTAATCACACGTCAACCTGTACACACTGCAGGTACCTGGCACTCTTACAAATCATCCATGGGTGTGTTTGTGTGAGCGTACGACACGGCTGTCCTATTTATGGGCGTCTTGTTTTGCTGTTGGTAATGTGTTACAATAAATGCATTGTGTGAAAACTGGGTGTTGTCCTCTCAATCCCAGAAATGAAGGAAAAGGTCTTATGGATGATGGAGAAATCTGTTTGGGAGGGGAGGAGGGTAGTTCTGGACTGTGGCATTTCCGATTGAGCAAATTCGAAAGGTGCACCGTGAATGTAAGACCTGCTGTATGTAATGTAAGCTCCAGACGTTGTCTTTTAATGGCTTTGCAGGACACAGGACGCACACTATGCAGTTGGTTTTGAACAATAGCACTGTCCTGCTGGCTCTAAACCAGTCCTCGGGCATCAACCTCACAGCAAAATTTTCCGTACCAGTCTGCGCTTGCTGCAGGAACTCAGGCCTGTTTCCAGTTACAAAGCAGATGCCTCACTGACAATATTTGCAGGCTTACATAGTCCACTCTCTCTCTCCTCTTACATATAACAAAGCTTTGACAAGGGTAGGATTTCTTTCATCTACCTTTGTATCTGCAAAAGCAAAAATGAAGAAGTCTTTGAAGTACAAAGTTTTATTCAAATTTATCATGACTGAAATGTGAAGGAACTCACTTCCCTTTTAATTCTTTGTGTTAGCTTAATAAAAGAATTGGATTTGCTGTGTGCACAAGCATGCAAACAGAGAACAATTAATTACAGTGACAAAAAAAGCTTAACGATCCCTAATTAAGATATTAGGAATATGGTGAGGTTTATATATAATTTGGTGCATTTTCATTTCCCTTAGTAGGTTATAAATATTCACTTCTGTGGTGCTTGTACGGCTTCTGCATGCTTTTTGTTTGTCTACCGTGCTTCTATTTATTACATTTTGTGCAACACAGGCAAAGTGTGATCCTCCTTTTTGTTAGGCATTTGTTTAACAAGTGGCACTTTGACACAAAACATTGACAGTAAATTCCAAAACATACAATGTACAAAATTACAAAATAAATATGCAGCTTCTTTGAGGGATAAAATAGGCGCACAAAACAACAAACTTGGCACTTTCGATTAATAGTAAAATGAGTTTTCTTTGTCCTTTACTTAAAGAGAAACAGTGTTGAAACATAATTCATGCAGCAAGTGAGGGGGAAAAAAGGTTATTACATGAAACAGAGGGAAGGGCACTCTGCGCACACATAAACACATGCACGCAGCTGCTTTCTGAAGAAGAAATGCTGCTCGGTAAGACACGGGAGCCAACAATTTCCTTTCCAGTTGTTGCTGCTGGGGCAGAGACTCTTATGCTGTAGCCCTTATCCAGCCTAGTTTCAGGCTCCGCTGTCCACTAACGACAGAGAATTTGATTTCAGTGTTCATTAAAGAACATCTTTGCAGCCAGTTTTGCCATCTGACACTGGTTGGGAGATGGTATCCTCGGGAATGAAATTAAGTGGGCTTCAAACTGACCTGCGCTCATCACACCTACAAACGAGAGAGAAGGCAAAAATATTCAGGCAGGAGCTTCAGCGATGCGACTCCACTGCAGCGAATAAAACTGCAAATCACATAAAACCCCTGTAGTTGTGTTCACCTTGTGTTGTGCTTTGAATCGAGGTCAAAGGGTTTTAATGAAGGCTTTTAATGTGTGAAGTGTTCAAGCTACATCCTTCTCCTTTTGTCTTTGATCAGTGACGCTGACTGGAAGGCCGGGCTCAAGCCGCAGCTACGCTGGCGTCCTGACATCACAGCCGTGTTAAGTTCAATCACACATATGACTTCACGGGTTTGCCTGCTGAAATACATGCTCGTCACTCGTGTTTATCATGACATTGTGTACACTCGAGTTATTTTTGCTTTTCCACTCTTGACGTACGGCAATTAAACGGAAAACCACACCCCACGCCCAGGGGTATGAGAAAAATAATTAGAAGCCTGAGAGTGTTACGTAATGTAATTGTCCAGGGAGACTTCTCACTCAGTTTCTCCATCCTCGTCATAAGACGACTGTTTAATTAATACTGCGCTCAGGCATGGGAGCTGAAGATGCAGCAAGAGAAGATGGATTAGGAAAATAAAAAGGACTGAGAGTAAGACTGAGCAACATAATGGCCAAATCAGTCTAAACATTAATCATTGATGCAAGAGAAATTTGTTTTAATTTCCTGCATGGCTGGATTATTCCCATAAATGAATTATTCTGTCAGAGTGTAAATTTGTTCGAGATAAAAGACAATGCAGCTGTGAATGAGTTTACGGCATATGTTTTCAATCAGGAATCTGTGAGCTTACACTCCTCCACAAATTATTAATAACCAAGCTGATCCGATCGATACGCTGTCATAGCATACAGGTGGCTAGAAACTGTATGTCCACTACTGTGCAAAAGTCCTGAGCCAACCCTCATTTCTTTCAATTTTGCCAGGAAAATGGGAAATGGGTGCAGCGATTTATTGAAACATGCAAAAATACATGAAAATGAAGTATATAGGGCAAAAACAGAGTTTGCACAATTAATGAGCTTGAAAGTCAATATTTTGTGTTACCACCATGATTCTCAGACAAGCCTGAACTATCTTGGGCAAACTTTCCTGTAATCTTCTTAAGTTGTCTTCAAGAATAGTTCTCCAGGTCTTTGAAAAAAATTCAAACCTTTTTGTTGGATGTTGGATCAAAATCTGATGGCACTTTTCTGCCTTCAGAACTTGTCAACACCACTGTTGTTGAAATGCAACCCCAAGCCATGACATAGCCTCCACCGTGTTTTACAGATGGCTGTAGACACTCACTGTGCCTCTGTTCTGACCTCCTCCATACATATTGACAGTGATCTGAACCAAAGATTTTAAATCTGTTGGTACTGATTTCCAGTCCAGATCTTGTGAAATTTGGTATACCTCAGCCTCACTGTGCCTTAAGAATGGCTTAAGAATGGCTTCCTGACACAGGAAGCCATTCTTCCTGGAACACACTGCACGCCAAGGCAAGATACACCAAGCTTTTGGCTAATAGCTCTTTGGGAATCACCTTGCTGGTGCAAAACTACTATTTATACCTGTCAACTGTGTGTTTTGGCATTTTTCATAGATTCAAGTAAAGAAATGGAGACAAATGTGTTTTTACTAAGTTGTCTGTTATATGTAGACAGCAGTGACCTATAAATGATAAAGAGACACCAAATTCAAGGGATGAACCAAACATACAAGCATTCCTTTGAAAATGTTTAAGGCCTGGACTGAAAAAGAATGAAAAAAGCAGCCAATGCCCAAAGAAAATCTTTGAAGACCTTCAGAACTATTCCTCAGAAACCACTTATAAACAATTACAACAAAGTCTGGCTCCTTGGAAACAAAATATTAAGAATGAGGGGTGGTTATCTCTATGATCCATAGCCTTAAGTACCTGTTTGGCTAACAGCCTGTGCAGAAGATGTATCAGTGCAATATAAAGACTATTAACCTTGGAACGCTCTTGGCGAACTCTGTTTCCCGCAGTCTGTCATTCTGTGTGACGGTCTCATGCAGGGTGTCACTCAGCGGTGGATTCAGGCTCAGTCAGTGTTTTTCTCCTGACCCGCTGTGTCAGAGAAGGTCCAGCAGACACAGCTGAGGTCTGCACAGTTGCAACTCATCACACTGACAAGGGGGGGAAGAAAACTTCCTCTGGCTGGCTGGTTGCAGAGTTAATAACAATGACTTTAAAATTACTGGCATTTAAAGTGCACTAAAATTAATAATACTGTCACATATTATCCCGGGATGTCCATCAGTACTTGGTGAAATAATCACTATTTAAACATTTTCATCTAAGGGTTTAATAAGTTTAATCCCTCATGAATTTTGCACGTAATGTGGACTCTAATGGCACCTTGTAGGAATTGGTAGATATTAATTAAACTGGAGTATTAAAGGCTAACACACTGCTTCATGTTTTAACCATTTATGATGTATTAACAGCATCACCTGCATTATCAACTAATTAACACAAATTAATTTTTCTGCAGTTTAAACAATACGTATAAATGATTAAAATGATAATTATCTACTAAAAGTGGTGCATTGCGTGTTTAGTAATTGTATAAATCAGTAAATAAAGAAATATTTGGTTAATCAGGATTAATATTAAATAATGATTAGTTCACCAATTGATGGCTGGTGTAAATGTTATGTGCCATCCAGTCCAATATTACTGTAAAATATTTCGTGTTGGTTATTGCAATTAGTTAAAAGCAAAAACATTGCACACCCCATTCCCTCGCTCCCTCGCCTCTCTCCCTTCATATGTTTTAAAAATGCATAGGCCATCTGTGCACAAACTAACTCTGGCTAGCTGCCCTCCGGTCTGAATCGACTCTTCACATGTATTCATATTCCAGTGTGGCTCAACTTGACTTGTTGGAGCCTGTGCATCCCGCTTTGTGCTCTGTGGATCAGAGGGCTCAGACATGACACTCGGATCAGACTGGGGACTGACTGCACTTGTTCTTATGGGCAGTATTGAGGTGAGGTAGATTGCTCTTTTTTGTTGTTTCATGCTCGGCCCCTTCACTGGGATTTATGTTCTCATTTGTCGCGCTTTGGGAAATTGGGGATTTCAGTTTGACAAGCAGTTCAAAAATAGGAATGTCTAATTTCTGACTCTTTCTTTAGTCCACAACAATAATGAGTCACGTGACAGGCACCAGCTAAGAACACTTAGCAGTACGCCCGCTATAGAGGAAGCTACATCTGTCTACACAGAGCTCTCATCCGGCCTGGGCAGCAGCTGAGTGTGTTTCCTCTTCTCTAAGATCTTGTTGAGCTCCTCAGCAAAGGAATAACCAGGTGGTGACATGTTTTCAGAGTCACTCTGTCTCAGGAGCACATAGCTGTTTCCATGTATCCTCCTCAGGACACTGGGCAGCGTGGCCGACAGCCCGTTGGAAAAGTCACATCCTGGGGAGGTAAGTTGAGGTGTGGGAGGGAGAGGCGGTGCTGGGGGAAGAGGTTCATTACTGGGTGAAGTGTGACCCTCGCCAGGGACAATCTGTAGTAATCCTCCATCCTGGATGTTGCCGTTATGCATCTTTGAACCTCCGTTACAAATGCCGTTGCCATTACAGTGACTCGAGATTGTCTTCAGCTCCATGGTGGTGGAGTTTCTGTGCTGTTTCCTGCTCCTGTGGTGCTTCTTACTACTCTGGTGGGCTGCAGCCGCAGCCCGTATTGAGTACTTTCCTCTGTGGCCTACTCGCAAACAGAAGCCCAGGTAGATAAGAACCACGGTGAGGACCACGCACAGGCCTCCGAGGATGGTGATGAGGGACAGGTAGATAGCCTTCATGTTCCTGGGGGAAAGCAGGTCTGAGTGTGGTAGAAGAGGGCTCAGCAATGGTGGCTTGCTCCTCTCTGTCGGGGGATGCTCACTGGGTCCTCTGACGGTGGCAAAGCCATGATTTGGATCAACAGGCGGTGGAGGGGGCAGGTCCAACCGGATGGTGACATTGTAGGTAACTATAGCAACCTTTACACCATTTTCAACGCCATAGCAGGTGTACAAGCCGCTCTGGTCCTGCCGGGCCTCGATGATCAGCAGGCCATCTGTGCCGGTTCTAAAACCAGAGTTGAGGTCGTACCCCTGCACCTGTCTGCCGTCCAGCATCCAGAGGGGCGTCGCCAGATTGGAGCTGAGCTCGCACTGCAGCAGCACGTCATCACCCACCCGCACAGAGCGGTTCCGGTGAACAACATCTGAAAGACACAAGCAAGCCCACATGTGCTGAAACACAGATTTCACAACAAAACCCACAAACCAGCCACAGACATGTTGTATATATATATATATATATATATATATGTATATATATGTTCATTGCTTTACATATACTGCATTTATCAAAGGCCATCCAAAGTTATTGAGGCATGAACTCCAATTACAAATCTTTTAATTCCTGCCCTCACATTACCTTGCACAGAGCGAGGGAGTGAGGGGTGCAGAAGAAGCTACACTTTATCAGATTGAAATTGAGGAGTGAGAGAAGGACTTCGCCTGCCTTGAATATCAAACAGATATCTCTCCAGAGATGGCAAAAATGTGATTAAAGAAGGGAGGAGAGGATTTTGCCAACACAGTGCGCATAATCAACTTTCAAAGAGGCCTTCATGCCATCTGATGACAACTATGCGTCTTTTGAGTCCTTCCTAGCGTTCTCTATTTTTAATCTCCCTTTCAAGCGTTAAGTTTTTTTCTTTTTTTTTGGGAACAGCAGCACTGAGGAGCAGATGAGATTTCTGCGTACCGCCTTGTGTGTTCTCACATCCCTTGGTGCCATGCTGGATATCCTGGATTAATGTGGATCTGTGAAGAGAGATAAATCATAACAATAGGTACATCAGTACAAGGAATAAACAGGCACCTTAACATAAGAATGTCAGCTATTTATTGCTTCGATATCTGCTTTCTAGAGATGAAGCGTATCTCTCCTGAATAATCAGTACACTTAAAGTACACAAGCTATGTTTACGATCACAACCAGCATCTGCTTTCTGCCAGCACTGAATTACACAACAGTGTGAGAGTGCGACAGGGCACGCTGATACTTTAACTTTACTCAAATCAAATGTACAAAAGGGCACTTTAATCACCCGATCTAACCACACACACACACACACACACACACAAGCTTTCAAACTGACCTGTCTGCTTGCATCATAACGTCCACGCACTCTGCTCCGTTCCAGGCACAGTGCGGGTCCCTGGCAAAGATGCAATCATAGCAGGAAGTGTATCTACCACAGCTAGAGAGTGGCAGCTGAACCACGCCTGATGGAGAGCCCACGTACACACTCCACTGAGGAAGAAACAAGAGTCATATATTGTATAGGACATGTAGGACACAGATGACTCTGTTTAAAGCAAAAATTGGATCTAATAAATGTGGCTGTCTGTGCATCGGTCACTACCTGTTTGTCAGATATCAGTATATTGTTAACAGGTTGTGGTTCTTCAAACAGCTGAAGCTCCTCAGTAATGTGCAGCTGACCTTTGATGTCTATGGCTTTGTGTAACCAGCCTTCATCTGGGTGACACAAAGGGGAATCATTAGAAATAAAGCACTATACATAACATAAAACACACTGTAATACAAGCTTAATGAAATGTGCATGTCTATCAGACACTGGGTTATAGGCTGAATTCCTACCTCTTATTTATCCATTGACTAATATATATTTCACCATTTGGTATAACAAACACTGAAGGTAGTGCCTTGCTTTTACATACATTGATAAGTGCTAGAATACGGGTAAATAAAATCATTTTGGACAAAAATATTGGGTCATACAGGCTCTTAATCTTTGAATTCAAGTGTTTTTTAGTCCCATTGCTGCAGGTATAGAAAATTAAGCAGCTAGCCATGCAGTCTGCCTTTACAATCAGTGTGTGAAATGTATTTCCCCCTAGATATTCCATGATCAGCTATAAGCAGTAATATTGCAAAATGGAGTAATTTAGAAACCAAAGCAACTCAGCCAAGAAGTGGAAGACCATGTAAAGTTACAGAGCGGGTTCGCCGAATGTGGCCATGCATAGCTGGTGAAAGTTGTCAGTGCTCTGCTGAATCAAAAGCATCAGCGTTCAAAACATCCTCTGGCATTAACATCAGGATAAAAATGATGTGCCGGGAGCTTCGTGGATTTCCATAACCATAGAGCAATTCTTGTAGGTGTAATGTGTCTTTTATTTATGACAGGCACTTTGTGCTGTAAGACAGTTTTTAATGTCTAAAAGGCTAAAAAGAAAAAAAAAGAAAGAAAGAATTAACAAATAAAATTAATTTACTGTAGTGTACTAGTATTGTGCTAGGGAGAGGCAGGAGAAGGAGGAGTTTTGACTACGTCAGAATGTTTCGCAACCTGAAACAATGTGTAGTTACATGCAAGTAGAATTGCAACATCAAGTTGGCAGTGGACCAGGATGACACAAGACTGTGTTCAAGAATCACTGCTCAGCCTTAAAGCTGCCGAGTACAGATTTAAGTGCTTTTTTTTGTATTCCAGTCGAATTTTGCTTATATTTCCCATATGAGCTGCTTGCTCAGTGCTTGAAAAACCACCGACAGGATGACTTGTTATTTTTGCTTGTTTCTTGTGAAACAAAT
The DNA here is from genome assembly GCA_015106755.1 of Etia nguti. Lineage (NCBI taxonomy): Eukaryota > Metazoa > Chordata > Actinopteri > Cichliformes > Cichlidae > Etia > Etia nguti. Next base: position 42,034 of record VUQG01015699.1, on the reverse strand, counting down.
GAAAACAAGCTGGCTGAACAAGAACTACAGGAAGTCTAAAATGATATGCAGGTGGACTGGTTCCAGTGACAGCAAGGGTCTTGATCCTTCCCGTAAGCCACAAGGACCTCATCACCTCTGAAACAAGGCAAGCTTTGTGTTTTCAGTTTTTACACCAAGCCAAGCTTAAGTTATCATGCATTTATTTTGACAGCAATACAGAGTAACTAATCATTTAACTGGCTGCAAAGTTAATACCTGATCTGAATTCATACACACCTGTGCCCATGTACAATACATGGTAAGTTTGTCCATCTAATCCCTGGGCCGTGTGTACACCCATGTGTGTGTAGTCTGTGGTCCTCCTAAACAAAAGGGGGCGTCGGTCTGTAGGCTCGACCTGCTTAGACATCAGAGGATGCCTCCTGACAAAATTCAGAACATCATCAGGCAGGGAAGTGGAGAAGTTCATGTTCCTGGCCCTCAGAGCATCAGTTATACACTACAGGAAAATAAGACAAAGAGCACAACAAGAGAAGAGATGATGTGCAAGTAACAAGGCACGATGTGGGCTGTAGGGAACAGCAGTATTTTTGGCTGATTTGTTATAGAGGCCAACACTGGAAGGCAGAGAGGGTGTCAGAGAGCTTAGAGATGGTCTAGTGGGAAAATCGGGATCAAGACGAAAATGCGAGAATGTGAAACACTGTCTGGGGAAAATGTGACTTTTTTACTTCGATTACAATGAGCCTGCATGGGTTCATCAGCAGCTGGCTTGTGCTGACATGCGTGTGAATCAGCTTCCTCTGTACCTGACTAAGGGACCGACTTTCCTCCTCTCTTTGTTCCTTTCAAATCATTTCAGCCAACTCCTCTAAGAGGCTTTCACGCTCCCAAGTTAAAACCCTTGACCGTTTCTCCTTTCCATTTAATAGCAGAGTTCAAATTAAGTCCCACAAAGTGTTGAAGTGACACTGCAGTGGATGATGTCTGCTCCTGCTAACGATGACACGGCCCTGGCTGCTGCACTAAGCCATTGTCACCCAAGCTGCGAGCTTCAGTTAATCGCCATGGAAATGGTTTTCAGTGATATAAGCTGGTTGTGTTTTGAGCTTCATCCTTGAGGCCGCCACTCATTTTCTCAGTTATTTTCCCTTAATCTATTCCTGTCCTCTCTTTATGAATCTTCGCTTTGCATCGGTTTCATCTGCTCTCTGTTAGGGAGATGTTATTTGTGTGCTTCATAGTATGTTTAAGGGATTCAGTGGCCAGTTTGTGCATTTACCGTTCCAGGTCGCGGGTCGGGGATCTTTCCAGTGTATTCCTTCCACTTAGAACCAGAGTCCTGGTTCTCCATGTAAGGTCCTTGAAAGGCTTCTTGGACTTCAGACAGAGCGAACCGACACACTGCAGACGCCTTCACGTTTTTCCTAAAGACATCAACTCACACAATGAGAAAGGCCAGAGCGCGAGCCGCGAACAATAACAGCAGTAAACCCAGGGTTTCCATAGTGACAGCAGTAGAAGTACAGTAGATCAGTGAGTCACCTCGATGAAACGATAGAAAAAGATGATGCACGGGATGAAAGCACGGGGCAGGGAGGGAGGAGGAGACGAACACTGAAAGAGATGGTATGAAGCTGATTAAAAGTTATATCTGTCTGGGAAGACTAAAAGAGGAGGAGGAGAGAAGTAAGTGGTTTTAGAGAAGTGTAGTCGGACCCGAGGTAAGAGAAAGGAGAGCCGGAGCCGGTGAGGAGCAGCATCCCAACCATGGACAGTATTAAAAATATACGCAGTGTCACTTGTTAAATTTTGAGTACAACTCTTTCCTTAAACTGCTGTTAAACTTCTGCAATCAGCTTCTTTTCACATCGCCTGGATAAAGAAATTCCTTCTGTCTTTCATCCTGTCCCTTCACGTCGTCTTTGATTGTCTCAGCGCATCGATTGCTGCCTTTCATCTCCATTTCACTCATTTGCATTTGCCTCCTCAAAGACCCTGTCGATCGGCGATCTTGGCAACATACAAATTCGCACTCACCACTCCAGGCCGAAGATGCCGTAGAAGAGCGTGTCCTGCGGCGTTTGGCCAGGCAGAGCAAACACGCTGCGCAGCATGTTGAAGTGGAAATCATACTCGGGAAGAGAACAAGTCAACCGAGTCTTGAGGAAGGACGTCCACCGTTTCTGGAGAGTTAAATGGCCTCCGCGGTCTTCCTGTGGGATGACAGGTGAGGAGGAAGGAGAAACACAGAGGGAGGAGGGAGAACGGGGGGGTGATATGAGATAAAAGAAAAATAGATTGAACACGACTCAAGGTGGCACACGAGAGGATATGAAGCTCCTGATGAGCACAACAGATGGTAAGGGAAAGCAATAACGATATATTCAATAAGTTTATAGCTTCCCATAGGTGAGACTCACCACTGTAATTTACAGATTTGTGTGTGTGTGTGTGTGTGTTTATCCTCAGCAGGTTGAAAGCACTCACAGTGGAGTGAGTTTCTAATTGGATGTGACAGCCACACGTACACAGAGACATCTCAACACCCATTCACGATATAAAAAGCTTCACTTGAGGCCGTGGGTCTTTTGGAAATCCAAAAAATGGCACCATCTAGCTTTTTGATTTTAACCTTAAAGTGTATTCAGCCTGGGGCAAATTGCAAGTGTCACACATGTAGCCACAAGGCACTGCTATTAGGATGAATACTTTACCCTGCTTTCAAGGAGAGAACTTGAGAGCTGACTTAATTTTTAAGGTGCCAAAGGAAAAAAACAAGGTTATAACAGTACAGCTGGCTCTTGTCATTCTTAATACTTTACCGGGCAGCAGAAAAACTAAAACTTTATCGACACAGGCAGCAGACGAAGCTAAATAGTCTGTGTCTTACCTGTAGCCATCCATCCGTCTCACTCCGAGTTACACTGGCTCTAACCAATTCATCAGCTACACAATCTGCTCTTCTAATTACACTGGGGCCTTGTTCCAAATGCATTCTTTATCCAGCCCCTCATCTAATACAGCCCGCTCTTCTATCATAAGCTAAAGCTTCACTCAAGTTAGCCTGACGCAATCTTTCACTCCCACATGAAAAATATCTCATGCATCTCTTTCAATCTGCATTCACCTTACAAACCCGAGCAACTCGTGCCACCCGGCTGTGGCTGTAGGTTGGTGTCTGTTGCTGGCTTAATTCAGTGAAGAAGAAATAGATCTTGTCGTCATCGCCGGTACTGCTGCCCACACTCTCCCTCACGAGGACCGAACCCACAAAGTCTGCCTCTGCAAGGGGGAAAAAAACGAGATGCACTTATTCTAAATGTAACACAAGTCTTTTGAACATTACACAACATTGAACACAACTCTGTTCTCAACTCCACCACAACGCCAGGTTGTAGACTCTGCTACTTTAGTCTCTTGGTGAATACTTCTTCTGGAGGCCACCCTGAACCACCTGTTGCTATGGATCCCTTGGCTTCGGCTCCCCACTTCCCCTGTGTGTCCAACCTGGTAATAACTACCCATTGATTCCCCCAATTATTGAAAAGAAAATGCACCATAAGACACTGCCTTACATCTGCCCTGATCAATAAGACTCTATATAACAGCTGTAATCCTGTCCTGGTCTCTAATCTGCATCTGGGATTATCTTGGTCCTGACAGTTTTCACCTATGAACTCCAAACAATGTCAGAAGAATCAAGTCAGGATATTGAACCAACAATGTTCTCATAGATATGCAGCACACAACAAGGAGACTGTATTAACTCTGTTATCACTACTGGAAACTAGTTAGGTAGAGCATGCAGGGAGCGGGACTCACAACACCCACACAACATACCTGCCCTACCTTCTCACATGGGCACAAATCACAGCAAGTGAACAGCACATGGACTTTATACTAGGGAGCTGGCAGGTTAAAATACCTTTTAATGTTGGATTAACTGAGTCTGGCATTTGGATTGAAGCAGGCAGCTCTGTGCAAGGAAATATCTAGAAAAGTTCCGGGCTGCAGTACATGTGTGAAAATAGCTTAAAACCTTAAAGTCTTGCTAATTACTCTGTGCGGCTAATGTAGTGTCACGCTAAATGCTACCAGGCACACAATGCCAACTAGTACTTATATAATGCTTTTCTACTTTAACTATCATAACATGCATGTTCTCATAGACAAATCAGGGTTAAACCGGAGTACGGTATCTTGTCCAAGACCACTGCAATGTTGAGCATCTGTCACAAAGTATTTTAATAAGAATTTTAATAAATTATCATAATGATTAATCCTGACAGGGACATGAAGGCCAACTTCATGATGATTGCTGAGATATTTGAGCCCGAACCAAAGTGTTCGATTTACAAACTTGGACTACAAACCTCAATCAGTAGCAGTCGTAAAGTTAACCATTACATAACCGATCCACTGAAGTTGAAGGAGTATGTGAGTCACCAAGGATATTCCAGCAGAGAAGGTCATGTGGAGGTTTAACATGACGTTAGCTGGCTGTTTGATCAAACCTCTGTCCACTTGCACCATCCTGCCACCCAAACGCGCTAAAGGAGCTTTTATCGTGCCAGGAGATTAACTCACCATTCAGCCAGCGTGTGGGAGCATCTTCTGTCTTCAGCGTGGGAGACGGAGAGTTGCGGCGGATATCTGGAAAGCTCCTAAACTCATACTGGGAAGCTGTATATATCTGCTGGTCTGGAAGAGAAAAAAACCAAAACAGTTTACCAGCTTATACAGCTGTTTATTGGAGCTCTAGGAGAGACTGGTGTATTTTAACAGGCTTACCTATAATGAGGGCAGTGTAACCTGTTGTGGGGCCGTAGGGGCATTTGTCTCTGCCTTCCTCAGGCTGAGATGAAATCACAAATCTCTCCACGTCCTGTACAGGAGCAAAGATTTGAATATGGAAACTCCATGTACAAAGGTATCTTTTAATCACAGAAAACTTACAAACAAAACACTGGAAAATAACAGAAAGCACACTTTCTTTTTTAAAGGTCACATCTATAAAGCAAAAAATACAATTTGTAAATATGCTGTATTTGCACTGCTGTAGGGGAAAAAATGCATATATGTACATACTATGTATGAACAGAGGGGTCTGTAGGCATGAGTACCACACATGTAGAGATGAGTTGAGTTGAACCTCTGGAGAAGGCGGATGTGATTAAAACACTCGGTCTGAAAGAAGATGGAAAAAACATATTGCAAAGAGCGAGCTAATGTCAACACATAAAATAGACCCATATCCAAAAAAAAAATAAAGGGCTGAGGGTGAAAGACCAAGTGCTGTAAATGCCTACCTTATTGTCTTTCCCCTTGAGCAGGCACTGATGTTTTTGCTCTGGGGAGGCCTCCCAGTCGATCTATAACCCACCAGATAACATACAGTAAGACAGAGATCACTAAAGGTGGATAGCTTCATAACACCGACCTACATAAACCCCAGTGGACTGTGCCACAGATGTGACAGCAGATAAACTCTGATAACGTTCTTTTTGCTTCGTCAGTTCATGCATTAAGAATGTTCATCATCTGAATTTGTTGTGTTCTTAGACAGCTGCGAGTTTGTTTTTTAACAACGAAAGTAAATTCTTACAGCAAGACAGGAGTGGCACGCACATGACTGCAGCCACTCCTTACAACACAAACTTTTGCTGTATTAGGATAATTAGCAAACCAGTTTAATGCCAGGTTGTCACAAGCTAGAAAACAAAGGAGCATGGCAGCTAAAACATCAAAGAACTCCAAGGCACGCTTTTTCTTGAAAAAAATTTATTCCTTTATTCTCATAGCGTGGTCATGTTTAACTTGAAGAATAATTTAAAACAAAAAAACAACATACAAGCCCTTATAGAGGAGTCTTTTTCACTGGCGTTCCACCAGTAGGAACTTTCCACTTGTGGTTTCACACCAATGGCAAAATTCCATCTGAGGTGAGAGTGGAATATTCCACCAGGGCCACACAAAGGCCACAACATTTATCAATTTTATACATCAAAAACAACACACAATGGCATAGATCACAGACAATATAACTGCACCTCAAAAGACAAACAAGGTTCATAAAACAGCAGTAAAGGCGAGTCATTTAAGCCAGGGTATTTAGGACCCTGTACACTGTAAAATATGGATTTTCTTGTTCAGCTGGTCCAAATGTGCAGATCAAGCTGCTGATGGAAATGAAGTAGGAGTTGAAAATTGCAAGAAAAAAAGTTTCATCCAAATTTTGTTTACTCAACAAGAATTTATGCGTTTTCTGAAGGTATAACACATGCCGCTGAAGCCTGAAATTTACTGTTGACCTCACAGGAATATTATAAGTACATAGCTGAACAAGACGAGTCAAGTTTCCTGAACACTTTCAAAGTAAAGTCAACACCAGTTCAGAAAATCTATTAAATCATGTTGCCTTGATATTTTGACTTTTTTCAGTTTTTTTTTTCCATAGTGTACCAGTCAGTCACCTCTTTGTGTGGAAAGAGCAATTCCAAAGGAATTGTAATGTAGATGAGTTACTATCAAGGAAGTCCAAGTAGTGTCTATCCATGGGCAGTTACTACTGCCTGTCCATATGTGCATATTGGTGCTCTGCTAACCTATCCTGCAAATGTCCAACAGTGATGGATGAGGTTTTACATTTATTGAAATGATTAACTCCTTTTTTAGACAGGCAAAAGTAACATGACATATGGAGAAGGATTTTCAGTTCTTACCGAAGACGGTCAACACTGATTACCTTATTCTAAAGCACACAGTGCTGAAAGTCACCACAAACTGAAGGCAATATTTAAGAGTGCTGATTTTAACTCTAGTGGTCCTGGATGGTTAATGCTAAGAATATTTTATTGAATACAGGTCTGGGAGTTATGTTCGAAATTTCACAGAGGGCTGGAGATGCGCTCGCTGCAGCTTCCCTGTCAGAAATAAAAAAAAAAAAAAAGAGACTATGATGAAAATTTGATGCCTTCTTTATGAACAACAGCCGCCGTACCTGTGTGAAAGCGTATGTGTTTCCTACTGCTTTTAAATATTTCAAGACTGCTTAACATATGAACAAAATTGCATTATTTTGTGAAAGAATCTAAGCAGCAAAGCAACGGGGTTCTCCATAGCTGAGTATGTAAAATGCTGTATAGCCATTTTAAGCTGTAGATACTTTTTTCACAGATGAATTAACTTCAGCTGTTAATAGTGCAAAAAATGGGTTTTGCAGAAAGAAAATTACCAATTTGATGTTGATAATAAAAGGAAAATGTCTTCTTACAGTCACCAATCCTACAGTTATATTAGCCTATGATATTAATTAGCATCTGAATTTGCTTCTTTGTCCAAAAAAGACCATTTGTTAGGGCTGTAATAGCAATTTATGTCTAACGAAAGATCCCAGAGTTGAGATGGATATTCACAATTTTGCATTTGGAACAGTTTTAAAGTCTGTGAGTGTAAAAAGCAGCGCAGAAATGAGCTATAGGTTATGCTAATTACTGCATGAATTAGGAAACTATTTCTGTGTCAACATACGCCAGTGGTATCATCATTAAAGTAAGACAATCCAGCAGCTGATTCTTCACCGTTTTCTCTTTAATGTATTAATTTATGCAGCAAGATAGTCCTGTGAGTTATTGTGTTAAAAATAATACAACTACACACACACAAACACACACATACAGAACCACAACGAGTGACAGAGGAATGCTTTTTGCCTCAGACTGAAATATTGTTGCCTCAAAAGGTTCCTGCGATGTTGAATGCAAATGAGGCTGTGGCAGAGGTAAGGATGTGGCAGCTGAGGCACACAACATGCAGCAAGATGGAAAACAAACAAACAAACTCACAGTGAGAGCAGAGCTGGCTGAGATGTCAGAGGCATTGAGAGCGAATACGGCCCCACGGGCCCCGACGTACAGGCGCTCACTGTCAGCCTCCAGCAACATGGTGCTGTAGTTGACTGCAGATGACTGGAAATGCCTGCAGCCCTGGAGACCTAGAAGAGGAGAGGAGAGAGGACGTTAATGATTGTGGCCTTCTGTAACTCCTTAACACTACTTTTTTTAATGTAAAACAGCTCCTAATGACCTTAAAAACTCTTTACAGACATTAATTTGTCAAACATACTCTTTATTAGATGAACAGCAGTTTGGCACAAAGAATATTTATATTATATTTTAACCCCCTTTTTTTTCTGGGTGATATCAACCATAACCGTGTATGTACTCCTACATATTACCACCTGGGAACAGTTGTTCCCCTCTCTATGGGAACAACTGTAGGTACACTTTTCAGAGAAAAAGGCATCTTCTGTGCACAGTTATATATCCTGAAATTCCCAGCAATGGGCAAAATTGTCTGCTGAAGTATTTTCAGAACCAATTACTGTAATTTGTATGTCAAAATCAAGCAATTTCAAGTGCCATTTGGATGTTTAGGTGATAAATTGAAGCAAAAATAATGAATGAATCCACACTGTCCCTGAAAGCCTTTAGAAAGTCGCGGCCATCACAGCGGGACATATTAAAAGCTGTAGAGTGATAGCGTTTTCAATCAAACCTGACTGTTTGAGGTAAAAGGTGAAACAGAATTTCATCTTCTTTGATGGATTTCTTTGCTGTGTGATTTTTCAAACACTGGGGCAAAGTGGTAAGAAGACCTTGTTCTTTGATTTTTGAGAGAGTTCTTTTAAAAACTTTGATTTTTAAATTTCAATCTGCTGGTGTCGTGGCTGAAAAAACTTCTTTGCAATCAGAATCGGCTTTATTAGCCAAGAATGTGCACAAATACAAGGAATTGGGCTACATGTTTTTCTTTGCCTCCCCGGAGCAAAAACACAGACAGTACTAACATGTACAGCATAGTCCAGAGTGCAAAGATGTTGGAATTAATTATGGAATAATTAAAGGATGGATAACTCGTTGCTATAGATACAGTATATAGATTTAAAGTTGATGGTATACAACCAAACAGGACATGCATCAGGCTTTGGTTCTGTAGCAGGTATGGTGGATGTTTAAGCAGAGACAATATGTGAGTGATCTAATGATCTAATGATCGAGCGATGGCCTGTGGAAAGAAATGGTTTTGCGGTATATATCTTAGAGTTAGTGATCGCTAAAGATAAAATTTATCCTAAGGGGAATCTTTATCTAATCAGGAAGTTTTATGCCAAGCTCTGACTAAGAAAAAACAGAAACTATAGCGCACACAAAGAGAATGACACAAAAATCCGTGAATAGAAAACAAATTTTAAGAAAATGCATCAAATACTTTCACTCTAATACCACGAATACCTCGTAAGTCTTGTGGCAAACCAATGGATCAACAGACTATACAATCCTATCACCAGGCCTGCTTAAAAAATACCCCCAAGAATCTGGTGGTTCCAGTATCATCAATGTAAGAATTTGCAGGTTTTCTTGCACTCATTGAATACTAAACTTTATCTTTACTCTGAGGTATAAAAAGGGTTTAACTGTAACATCCTTCTGTAGACATCTGTGGTTTGAGTTTTCTCTGTTTTATGTAAATTCCCCCCATCCACTTC
>VUQG01015692.1:41388-63599 GCA_015106755.1 Etia nguti | reverse complement strand
CTGCGTTTGTAGTCTGTGAAGGGAGGAGGAGGAGGAGGAGGAGAAATAGGAGGAGGAGCAGGGAGGAAAGAGGAGGAGAGAGAGAGGGATGAGTAAGAGAGGCAGCGTGGTGGTTGGAGAGAGTCTATGAGGGAGCAGGAGTAGTAGCAGCAGCACGTTCACGCCGTCTCCCTGAGAGCACCGTGAAAACATCCAGACTTCTCTCTGCTGCAGACCGGACTCTGCTTTTTACTGTTCATATGTTTGTCACACAGCAGGACACGACAGGAGCGACAGAGATTTCAGACAGAGAGTGAAAACTGAGCAAACATCGGAAGTAGATGGCAAACTGAGTTTAGCTGGTGAGTTACTGATGTCGCTTCGTCATGTGTATATCTTTGTGGGAGCAAAGATTAATTCATGAACTCACTTGTTCAGCATTTAGTTTACATTTTTGTTTTAGTTTGTATGTGTAGCAGGTGCTGCCTCTGCTGCTGCTGCTTCCCCAAATTAATGTGTTTTCCTTCTAACCAAAACTCAGTCTGGGTTATGTTTGGGTGCGTGGGCTTCTAGCTGTCTGATGAATGTGGGCTAATTCTCGCTGCCCTCTGAAATATACATGCAAGACTGCATGTTTTATTGAGTACGTACATTGGGGGCGATTTTCTGCTGCCTTGGTTCTTGGATACCCCGCAGTGCTTTTTCAGAGAGCGAGGCAGCGTATGTGTGTTTTTCAGTTCGAGTTTGTTTGGTTTTCTCTTTCATCCACACTGCAGTGGGTAATTAGGAGTGAGAGATGAGCCCCCCGGCTCCTCGAACAAGTGATGTGAGGTGAATAATGTAGTGAGCGGCAAATGCTGCCAACTTCATACCACTGTCCTTCTTAGTCACTTTTTACCGAAATGATTTTTCAGCTGAAAATTTGACAAGTTCCAGTTAATACAAGCTCGCTGAAGGAGTGGATGAAGTGACACAGTGATGACCACTACTAGCTCAGTGATGTCATTACATGGCAGCATGACAATAATTTCCCAGATGATTAAAGCTTAACAGATTGCACAGACACCCCCTTGTGTATGATGTCCGTTATTCTCTACTGATATGTTACTGTTTGTATTCAGTTTCTTTCTTTTTTGCGCAACTATATAATTAAGCTTACTTGGGAGTTGTCTTGTGGAAAGGGGAGTCTGAGTGTTTCTATGACGACTGGTAGCAGCTGTGTGAGCTGAGGCTGAGTGTGTGGCAGACATTGTGGCATTGCCTAGAGACTGCCGCACTCAGTCTAATCAACGACCCCTTGACCCAGATCAATGGGATGATGCTGAGCCAAGCAGCCATGTAGTCTGCCTGGCATGTATGTATTGTAGTACAGTGCTGCACAGCTGCTTACATTTCCTGGCTCACCACAGGCTTGACTGGTGTCAGAGTGGTCTGATCCGCTTAGATTGGTGGTGGTATTAGTCCAAAAAACAGGCTTTTCATTCATCAACACAATCATGCTGATTAGATGTATTCAAGTGTATGTAAGACGAGTGTAATCTCAGTTTCTGTAGGTAGTGGAATTTTGCATATTAGATGAGATGGGCAAAATGACAATGAAAGCCAATTATAACGGTATATATTTATAGAAGTGTATTTTGGATTATTTTAGGTTTACGCTTTGAACTCCCAAAATGAGCAGACAGGTGGGGAAATGATCAAATGATGAGGGTTCAAACCCTGCACTTTATGTCGCTGTCAGTAGAGAAACAAGAAACACGTGGTTAGTTTGTTGGCTTTGAAAGTTGTCGGAGATGGGGATGGAGACTTTGACACTGGTGCTCTGCTCTACAGGTCTTCACATCGACAGTGTGTGGTGTCCCTGGCACTAGATTCAGATCTGTTTCCACTACGCTAAATACTTGGTTGGGTTTAGACCCCAGTCACGCAGGCCTAAAGTTGCTGGAGGTTGTTGGCGATCGTTAGGTGAAATTAGGCTCAAAGAGGTATATGGTGCTGTAGTGAGGAGCTGTTTGCGATTGGTTTGGTCACTAGCAGATTACCACGGTCGCCCGCTGTTTCTACAAAGACGCTGATTTGCTTGGCACACTCGGCAACCATTTAAAACCAGTTGTAACCAGTTATTCTTACCTAGCAACCGGTCGTTGCCGGGTGGTTTCTGTACTGGCCCGTGTGACTGGGTTTAAACCAAACTGAGTATTGTGTAAATAGGTCTGTAGTGTGCTATTTTCTGCTGTGTGCTACATTTCAGAAAGACTAAAAACTATCCTGACCTGATTCTCTGAAAGTTATCCAAACTTCATGTGTGAAAGCAGCTATATATTCTTTCCAGGTTAATATCTCTATGTCATTCTATGAGCTTTCAAAGTAACACAGTCTCACTGCAAAAACTGCCGATGCTTTACTAAAACCAACGCATACCTCTTTCATTTGCTTGAGGATAAAATGAGGATTGGTCAAAGGTAAAAACTAGCTAAATCAGCTCCTCTGTGACATTGACTCAATAAAAACATACAGGTTGCATAGGGGAGCTGTGAGCACCATAAGCTGATATTTATGGTTAGGCTGACATGTAGAAACTGCTCAAGGCCAACGCACAAAGACACACACAGTGTGTCCTTGTGTGAAAGGCAAAATCTCAGAACCCCTGGGCAGTGGAAAAAGTCGTGAGTCATGTTTCACCCATTTTCCTGTGTCTGGTTAGGTTTACTTCTAGAAATAAGCCAAAGGAAAGGTTTTCAGCCCACAGTGTCCACAAGTATTTAATACAGGGGTGGGTCTGTAACTGTGAGGGCAGCCATTCTGTGGAAGTCATTAGATTTGATCTCTGTATCTCTGCAGCTGTACACCTGCTAGAAATTCTTCCCTGTCCCAGAGTGAAGCTAATGTGAAGTAAATTTGATTATTTAATCTGTGTCATGTCGATGTAAACTGATAAAGATGAGACATACCTTATTTATCCCAGAGCTAGGAAATTCAGCATCATACTTGTGGTTTTTCCTCCATTTATTGGTCAAATCCAGAGGAAGGAAGTGCCTTATATTGGTCAGAGATGCTGGAGAACTTGTGGTGACACTGACCAGACCACACGCAAACAGAAAAAAACACACACACACACATACACACAAATGCCATGCTCAACAGTCAGCCTAATTAATGTACTCCATCACCCTAGTAATTATACCCACAACTTCCTCTTATTCTGGGGCACCTAGGGTCTAGATGGTGATGGTATTTCCTGTGTTGGTAATATATAATTATATGAATCAGCTAAAAGAAATTTCAAGCGATCAGATAAGGATGGATTAGTGTACTGCTGTCAGTGTCATGAAGGCATCTAAATAAAGCTCAGTTCCTGTGTGATATTTCACTTTGAGTTCAAACTTTTGTTTACATTCTTGAGGTTGGAAGTAAGGAGACACAAGTGTTTTGCTTTCTAGTATCATGCGTGTCCTTGCTGCTTCGCGTGCATATGCTTGTGTGCGTTTGTGTTTTACTTCTCCATTTGTTCGGGGCAGTCAGTCGGAAAGTGTTAGGTGCTCTCTTGTCTCTACTGAAGCGTGTGTGTTGTTTTTGTACAAGACATTGGCATCAGACGGGAAGGAAGAGAAAGAAACTGCGTACTAAAAAAACATTAACAAACAACATTCTAACCTAGTCAAACACAATTATGAGAAATATTTGCATCTTTTAATCTGACCTCCTTCAGGAGAAAAGGCCATTTGCCTCTAACTGTGGCCTCCTGGTATTTCAAAAGCTCAAAAGGCTTCAGTGTTAAATTGTCTTTGTAGTTGTCTCCTACTGCTGTGGAAAGGATGAGATGGCTTCCAGAGGCCAGTAACGAGATATTTAATGATTTTCTCCTGCAGGGCATAGTGTGAGTGTGTTACGGTACACATACACATTTGCTTGCATACTTGTTTGTTAGCAGACACTTTTTAAAAAATATTTTTTTTACGGGATTTGGTGAATCCCTTCTTGCCATATTAACTTCAGAGGGGGTTGTTAATGTCTCCTCATAAAATGCAGAGTCATTACCTGTGCACTCATGGTTGCAGTAAGTGTGGGAGCTACCATAAATGGTAAATTTCAAGACGGTGAGCTTTTCTTTGTGATCTTCCATTTTTGTACGTCATTTGGCATGACTCATGTTTCTCACCAGATAAAGTGAGTGAAATGTGGAAATGATTATTTTGATCTTATCTTGTATATTTTTTTTTTTAGTTTAGATCAACATTGTCTTTTATTTAAAAGGGTTGTTTTATACATCTCTGGTTAATCTTTGATGTTGGCCAGTCGATCACAAGCAGCAGCAGAAACAGCAGCCCGCTAATTGGGCCCTCTTCGATGATTTCCTGCGTCACTCCTCAGACCCCCCCCATGACAGACAAGCTAAAGCGTTTAGCAGACGTGATGGATGAAAGGTGGGCTAGAGCTACCTGCTGCGGGCAATGGTGATTCTCTGAAGCTCTTTCTATACAGATTTAACAAGGGCTCTGGTTTATCCAGCTGTCATGTGATATACAATATGACAGCTAACAGGGGTAGGTCATTTCGAGTGTGTGGAGCTCTTATGGATTGTAGTTTGTTGTTTCCTGTTAGCACAGACATACTTAATGTTAAAGAGAGCATATAACAAGTGGAAGCTTATGGTGGAAATGTCTGCAGAGATTATATTTGAGTAATGAAGCTGAATAGTGTTTTGATTTTTGCTGTTGTAGAGAGATTTTATAGGCTAAAGAGTTAATGGGTTAATCAGGAAATAATGAGTACATTTAGGCTTATAAAATCATTTGCTTTAGCCTTAATTGGATTTGCATTTTGTATACATAAAGGTCATGAAGGGATCCTTTGATGTCTTGTGTGCTCATGACTTGCATGTTAAGCACAAAGCAGACTGTAAGGACTGCAGATTGTATTGCCAAAGGAGACAGTCTGTTATCTGTAAATCAATATAGGCTCAGAGGGTCAGTTGGATTATAGCAGATATCTTGGTAAACGATTTGCAAGAGCTTTGAAAACTGTGCATGCAGCGGCAGGCCAGCATCTCTGTTTTGGGTTTAAGCAGTGAGAGTAGCTTAGCAGCTCAGTGTACAAGAAGCTGGTTCTAGCGGTCCTTGTGTCTCCTGTGTGGGTAAATGAATGTGGCTCTGAGCACTGTAGTGCTGTGCTATAAGGAAAAATGCTGGAGCCATTACAGAGGAAACAGGAGCCTTTATTGGTCTGTCTAGTGTACACCTGGTTTCTATAACAGGCCTCTCCCTGTACAGTCATTTCTGTGCAAGCTCGTTTGCTCGTGGTTCTTGGCGTGTCTTGGCTTCTTGCTCCTATGTCTTAGCTTTTTCTGCGCTTGACAAACTTCAGCTCGTTTTCATTTTTAAAAATTTCCATGCAAGGCTTCTCACACACAAATGATAATTTAGGCTTCTTTCTCACTGGCATTTAAAAGTATTCTCAGTTTTCAAATTTGAGTAAGTAAGAAATTGCAGCCAGCTAGTGTGAGGCACTGTGTTTGAGGTTCAGGCAGACCGACAGGAGCTGCTTGCCTCGGATCCTTCTTGCTCCAGAGATCCCATTGCTGACGCTGCGTTTCAGGAGCCAAGTGACATTTTGAAAATGATTCTTACGTCAAAGAAGATGTGTCAGGGTTGAATGTGCAGTGACCTTTCTGTCTGTGTGTGTGTATGTTGGGAAGAGTCCAGTGTGCACAGAAGAACAGCACACCGGGAGGAGATAAGCCTTACACCCAGCTCCACGCCCTCATCCTTTCTTTTTCATCAACCCAGCCCTTAGACCAACCAGGAATGAATCAGAATGGGTAACACATTGACCTGTACTGGGCAGGGATGTCCCGCTCTGGGACTCTTCATGTGTCAGCAGCCTGATAGACACTCCTCTTCGCATGCTGACATCCATCCTGCCTGGAACAGATGCAGGGTGGTGTTGTGGGCACCCTTCCACCCCACCCACTAGTGCAGCATCACTTTGACAACAGAGGCTTAACAGGGGGACAAAAAAAAAGCAGTAATATGATTGTGGCCGAGTGTGTAAAATGTGAATACATGTGTTGGAAGATTTGAAAGGAACAATGATTACATTTTGGCACCAAGTCGTGAGCCAGATCAAATAAATTTACAGAATTACCAGAATGTTTTAACACACCACTCGGCATCTTATCATTAGTTATTATTAATCTCTGTCTCTCGCCAACAGCGTGTTTTTGTCCTGTCTTCTCCCCATCACCCCCATCCGACTGCGTCAGATGGCTGCGCCTCCCTTAGCCTGGTTCTACCCGAGGTTTCTTCCTGCTAAAGGGAGTGTTTCCTTCCCACTATCACCAAGTGCTTCTCCAAAGGGGGTCGTTTGATAGTTGTAGTTTTCTCTGCATTTTATTTTAGGGTCTTTACCTTACAATTTAAAGTGCCTTGAGGTAATGGCCTGCTAAATACCTTCAGATAATTTTTGCTTAATCACATCATCCATGGTTTGTTCAGTAGTTAAAATAGCCAATGGGGAATAATGGACGCATTTAGGTACACAAAAATACTGGACCCCTGTTCACTCTAATTTCCTGCTTTTACTTGTTTTTTCCATCAAACACGTGCATAATATAGTACGTGCTGGAAAAGCTGGATTCGGTAAACCAGCTCTGCATGCGCCACTTCCTTCTGTTGTTTTGTTGGGCCTGGCTTTTCCAAAGGTGTAATTCTGTGGAAATGTGAGGTGTGTGTGTTGCATTTAATTTGGGAAAGGCAACGTTTTGGTCAGCTGTGTTTTTGGTAGCCCCTGAGTGTTTTTCTGTGGCTGCAGTGAAAAGCTTTGCAGCCTGCTGTAAAACTTTAGCAGATCAGAGTTTAATGGTAACAGTGTTGACATGAGTTAAGTGTTAGGCTAATTTTGTGGTCAGTACTGCAGATGGGTTTCTATAAAGTTAAGTGACTGGGCAGAACAGCGTGCATGTTTAGATGTGTACGTATGCACATTTTTTGGTGTGAATGCATACGGTGGATACTTTTCTTAGCCGCAAGTGACACTGTGCTCAACATTTATTGATGTGCAGTCAGTCATTTCATCGATCACGCTGTCAGCCATTGAAGCAGTTTGTGACTGGTCCTGTCCAACACAATGATTGGTTAATCCCACGTATCAATGTCTGGTCAAATAATCAATGATTTGACATTTCAGAGACCTTTAATCAGAATGAGGGGTGATCGAACTTTGATCCAGAAGATTAACATGTGTAATACTCGAGACAGTGTGGCCTCGATAGAATAGGGAATGATTGAATTTGAAAATGCTTTCTCAGGCTTTAGGTGCTGGTGACTCAAGGAGCAGACCTGTGTGTAAAGACTTACCCATCCCCCACGGCACCAGAAATAGTATTTTTCTTTTCTCTTGAAATTTTCTCTACCAGTAAATATGTGTTGAATATACTTAAACTGGGAGGAAAAGAGGAGCTTTCCTGTGAAACCTTGCCTGTACTGTTGTAAAGACAGTCCAGCTAGGTTTTTGTTTTTCACAGTGAAAGCCCCCATTAAGAGCTGCTACAGCAGGTTTCAGTGAGGCTCCAGTAGTTTCTGGGACAGTTAGGCAGTCATCTCCACAGGCAGGTTTGTAAACCCCCTTGTTCTCCTATGTGTGCGTTGCCCTAATTGCCAATCTGTAGCTGTTTTCTTTGCAGCTATGCTCTGGGCTACAGTAGCACACTGCATCCAGTCAGACAGAGGCTTGTTTCTCTGCACTGTGCCTCATAAAAGTCTGTGTAGAGTGTTTGCGGTAGCGTGGAGAAGCTGTGAAATGTCAAATCACATGTTTGATGAAAAATTTTAACCATCCCTTTGTCACGTCCTCACATCATTGTGCTACTTACCGTAAAGTCTGAGTGCTCTCCAGTCACTATCCCGTATCTGTATAGATGACTGCTGATTGTACTGGCCTTGAGTCACACTGTTCAAAAAAGGTCAGTCAGTGTGTCATATCTCACCCTCAGCATTTCTTCAGACTGGCCGTCAAGGACACAACAGGAAATGAAGGATGCTGTTTGACTCGGGCACATGTTTATACATAATAATATGATTACTGGAGTTATGGCTCGTGTTTTACTTTCCTTCTGCTTGCAACTGTAGACGGCAGGATGCCTTCCAACTGAAAAAGAAATGAACACTTTATTAAAACTGTGCATCTACTAAAAGCACAGGTAGTTTACTGTGACCTGCTTGCTATATTATTAGCCATGATAAAGGCAACTGTTGGCATAGCAGTTGCCTCTTCTTTTATTTCTCAGGGTACACGGAAGCACGATTGATTTAGTTTGGGACTCTGCGTGATGCCACTTCGATATTAAGTCTTCAGTCTTTGTTTATGTTTAGCTTCTTCCACTTGGTGACAGTGTATAATTACAGGAACTGGAAACAGATGGGCCCGTTTTCTTAGTATATTTACAACTCTGAGTGCTCTATGCATGCTGCACAGAATGTATAAATAAAGGATTTACCCTCCACATTTGAAAACTGAAACCAACGAGGAAGTGCAAATATCGTGCAAATACTCCTTCTAATGCCCAGCAGGGGGCAACTCTACTGGTGGCAAAAACAAGATCATCAGATAGCATAGAAGTCCTTAAGGAAATATACGTACTTCATAGTTGATGTGTTACAATAGTGAACACTGCACTGATTAGTTTAGGGTCTCAATTGCTAGTTTCAGGTTTTAGTTAAAGAAAAGCATGATGATATATTGTTTTAAAATTCATGCTAAAACAAGGTGTGCTTTTGCAGGTTTCCCCCTGCTTTGGTTTAAAAGACATCAAATTATCACTCGAGGCATCAAATCAAGTCCAGTGGCTATGTTCATAGTGCCAGTGAGGCTTGCTCACCCAGAGTGAGGGTGACCCAGGTCATCTACTAACCAGAAGGTTGGTGGTTCAATCCCTGGCCGTTCTAGTCTGCATGCCAACGTATCCTTGGGCGAGATACTGAACCTTGTTCATTGGAGTGGGAATGTTAGATAGATAGCACTTTGTCGCCCAAGTGCTATCTAAAGTGCTTTGAGTGGTCAAGTAGAAAAGCACAATATAGGAACCAATTCATTACTGCTATGTGAGTTTTACCTCATTTGAATACTCTTAGATGAAATTGTATAACTTGAGGCTATCAGAGGCTATAACTTTAACACCTAGCAATCCATTGCCTGCTGAACCTCTTTCTAACCTCTCAGCCTCTCTGTCTTCTCATCCCTTAAAATCACAATCTGTGGGACCTGCTGAAATCTTCCCACTTAGTGTGGGAGACATGTCATTGTGCCTTCTATGCCCACTGACCTAATTCAGCTCAGTGGGTAGTTTCCCCCCCCCAGTGCCTAATGTCATACCAGTGAATCTTGGGGTGCCGCTAATTGTTAAACAATAAATATTTTCTACAGTAGGTTAAAAAACTGATGGGTTGACAAAGAAATTGTGATTGTTTCTCATAACAGAGCATGATGAGGAGAAGATGAATATAGATTTTTAATCTGCAGCGAGATGCTGCTGTATATGATTGGATAGCTGCTGATCCTTGTGTATTTTTGTGCGTGTATGACTGCGTGGGGATGTGTGTGTGTGTGTGTGTTAATAAAGCCTGTGGTGAACATAGAATTGGGCCCTTGTTGCTGTGTGACTGTCAGAGACTGAGATCTGCCCTACTGTCGATCCCAGGGCAGCTGCTGTTATACTCACACCAGTATTTTCTCTCTCTGCTTTTTTTTTTAATTTCCTGGTTTGTGCATTTGGGTTTTATCCTCTTAAAGTGTTGTTTCAACCAGTTTCTTATATCTAGAAAAAATCAGTACTGAAAAGAATTTATTTATAGATGTTTTGATTGTTTTAATTTACTTTTTTGAACACATCACCTTCTTTATTTCAGTGTCTCTGTGTTCCAGCTGCAACATGTATTTAAATTCTGTCTTCGTCTATGCATTTCTGTCTAGCTGTGTTTCTTTTTTTTAACGATTGAGTTGATTTCTGAAAAGTAGATCAAGGTCAGAGCACATATTGGTATAGCACAGGGAGAGATGAGACAAAGCAAAATTCCTTTGTTTTTTTAGCCTTGTTATTTTCTACAAGACAATGTGTGTCTGTCCAAGCCTAGAATTTAAGTGGCTCTGTGGCTCAAAGTTCATTATAAATCTAAAAGTCGTTTAATGAGAGCTTGTTGCTCTCTGGCTGAGTCGTTCAGGGTAACACAGTGGAAATAAAACCAGTATTATTCTGAATGAGACAGCCAGAGAGAGTAATACAGACACAGACAGAAGGAAAGGATGAGAGTGGGTATAATGAAGGCAGAAAAACTAAGAAATGTGATGGTGACATGGGAAATATTGAGGTACACCACCCAAGCTGGATGTCTTGCCACGTCTTGGTGGGGAACTGGGCGGGTGGTTGGTTTAAGTTATCAGAGCGGTGCTGTCAGCTCTTCCTTACCAGGGGTTGCTTTGTGGACAGGAGAGCTGATTGAGTAGCTGTCTGAGTGGGGAGACTCTGCTGACTGTGAGCGATCCATCTCTGGGATGATGGGTAATAAATGACTCTGTGGGGGTCGCCTCGGGGCTGAAGGTGATTGACAGGGCAGCTACGTCTGTGCATTTTCCTTGTGCGTGTTTGTGTGCATTTTTAGCCTGTGTGTCTTGGGGTTTGGGGGAAATAGAGAGAGGAGCGAGAGGTAGATTCGTTACAAAGTGTTGCAAAAAATGATCAGAAATCAAGACATGACAATGTTTCTGAATTTTGAGTTATTTTCTTAGAACTTTGACTTAGCATTGTGAAAATTAGAGATATCTGTCTTGAAGGTTTGATTTATGGAGAGTAAAGAAAACATTTTGCTCTGTTTTTTGTTTTCAGTGGTGGAAACAAGCTTCTGTACTAATCTCGCTATCCCTGGTGAAAATTAGCACATCTAGCACATTCCACTGTGGTTTGTGCTCACACCCAACTAGGGAGACAGAGATACTGCTTGAGAGGTACAAGTCCAACTCAAAATCTTTAAAGCACCATGCCAAGCTGCCATGCAACTTTTAAAATGCTCAGAGCGTGATCAGTTGTTGATAACAAAACAAATAGCAAAATGTAGTGTCCCTACAGCTAAACCAATCATCTTTGCCCCACTGTGTCTCACTTTGAGGATATTTTCTCTATTTTCCTTGCATACTAACTCATTCTACTGATGTGGTCTAGTCTGAGTAGATGTGTAATTTTATTTTATTTTATTTTATTAAGTCTGAAAATAGGAAGTAGAGAAAGTGTGGAAGTTTAAGGCTTCAACCTTGTAGGCCTAATGACCTGTAAGCTACCCCGTGGCAACCACTGGATGTTGGGTAAGAATGTTTGTCTGCTGACAATTTGCTGAGTGGTTGCTGGAGTTTGCTAGCAGTTGCTAGGTAAAAGGGGTCACAAAGAGGCTGCTACGATCCTTGTGATTGCTTTAGCTGCTAGCATATTGTCACATATTGACCCCAGCTTATCTGCAAACACCCTCCGACTGCTTGTAGAGTGGTAGTTAAACTGAAAATTGGGATACAAATTAGAAATGTCACATGCACAGCGATGATTAACATCTATGTTTTTTTTAACTTATTTTAAATCCCAATTTTTTGTTACTTTCTTATACATTATGTTCATTTCATCATCCACCTGAGAACACAATGTTACGTTCTCCATTTGCATTTGTTTCATGAGCTACGGTCAACCTACGTCACCTGTATGTAACTTAACGGTCATCAAATTTGTATCCATGTTATTCAAATCACCTGTAAATATGGAATGAAGAATTTAAAAAAGCACTGGAGGCTGGTTATTAAAAATATTTAAACCATTTAAACAAAATATTTTGAAGAGTTTCTAGATATTAAAAAGAAATATGTCTGCGGCATTAAGCGTTAAAAGCAACTATTAAAAGCTGGCATTGATTCTTGACCTTGTTTACTTAATGTTGTTCAGTAAATGCACCTTAAGACTCATAATTTGATTATTTGTCACACAATTGAGACAATCTAACTACACAAAAGGCAAAACGCAATCAAACAAAGACTGACACACATTACTGTGACGTGCTAACACAGGAAATACATTCCTTAGGTTTTTCTCTCATGATAGCACCACAATCTCGGACGTTTATGGCGCTTACATGCTTCCTACTGATTAAAATCAAAGTGTCAGCATACATACCTGAAGGTATCTGAATATTTCTGTGTATAAGGGTTACAGCAACCATTAACTTTGTGTAGTTGTATACTGTGAAGTAGTATTTTGAAGTTACAACTCGAAGTCTTCACAGTCCTAGGCTGAGATTGCATTACATCACAACCATGAAAGAACAGGTAAGATTTACAGTGACTAATTGTTGGTTTTGCTGGGAGAGGTTGCCATGTTAACGCACAGCCTTCAGGGTGCAGCGGTAATAATGTTCTCATATAATTTCTTTCTAATTGTGCTGTTCATTTATTCTTCAGTTACTGTGTGGGGAGCAAAGGAAATTAATGAGCTCATTATTCTCCTTTGTGTTTTTACAAAGCTCTCACAAATTTAGATAGATACATTATTAATATTATCTCTTGAATCCAAATCAATTAGGTGACTGCCTCAAAAAGGTGATTGCTACTTTGATTATCTAACTCTAACCCTTGTCTTTTGAGTTGTGCGCTGTGGGCAAAGTTTACTGTGTTGTGGGCAAACTGTAAGATTATATGCTGGGATTGCTGGATTCCAGAGTGACACATAATCACGTCACTTTGGCCCCGGGTGGAGCTGTTTGTATCAGGTTTGTCAGGTGAGCAGACAGGTGCAGGTCCTCTAACACCACTGGGAAAGGACAGGTGACTGTGCATGTTTTGGTATAATGCAGGATTGGGCTTTTAAAGGCCTGGTTAGGGTGTGTATGTCTATGTTTGTTGGCCACAAAGAGTAGTCTCAGTTGCGTACACGCACACACACACACGCACGCACACACACACACACACTGGGAGGGCAGGATTTATTTTGGTTTAAACACTGCTGTGTGGATGACTTTTACATTCACTTGCTCTTTGGACTTTGGATATCTGACACGGAAAGATTGAAGGCAAGGTAATGGTTTTATGGTACTCTTGGCTGTTTGTGTTTTCCTTTATATTCTAAGTATTTGTTCTAGTAACAGCTTGAACACTCTGATGTGATATAATTCGACTGAATTAATTTGCTTACATATTTTCCTGTGTACTCATGCGAGGTTTGTGAGATTTTAATTAAGGAAAAAAACGTGAGTGTCAGCTCCTTTTCTCTCTCTGCTGTGTTGTCAAGTTTCTTTCGGTGTTAAGCAGTTTGACAGGCTCTCAGGTAACCATAGCTACACTGAGTTTCCATAGGTACCAGCCCTTATGCCTCTGTCTTGCACTGTTGTTTATTTTTCCCAGCAAAGACCACAGCCAGTCTTGGGTCAAAGTGTTCTTCATCAGGCAGTTATTTGGCTGAAGGACATACCTGTTCTCTTGATCATAGGTCAGACTTTTCCTCTGACTCAGCCCACAAGTCATCTCTGATTTAGAGATGGCATTAGCTGAAACCACTGTTGAAGGGCTTGCAGTTTTTCCTTTGCCAGGGACCGGATGCAAAGATAGTCTAACTAAATTTAAAATCTACCTACTGTAGGCACTGATCCGTAGTCCTCTGTGTGGAAAACGTGTTCTTTGTCTATTGTACGGAGCCAAGGGAGCTGTTTGCTTTGTTCCCCCTGCCCTGCTCTTATTCCGCTGGTGCAAAGATGGTGGGAACACCTGCAGTGTGCCACATGGGGCAGACAGCATAACAGGACTCATTACTGACAGAATTTTCTCCTTCCACTGCCTGAAGCGCAGCTGAAAAACACCAAATTAGATGTGCCAAGGCTCTTGTGGGGGCTCGGTGCAATTTTAAGCTGTAATCCGGTTGAGCAAGAGTTGGTGTGACTTGATCGAATCCATGAGCCTGAAGGAACAGAGCTGTGTGGTTGTAGTTTGCATAGCTATTATCCTAATCCACTCTGGGGCTGCACTTTTTGTCCCCCTCTGATAACAACGATGCAAAAAAGGCTGTTGTGGTATGTTCAAATGAAACCTCATAGAGTGGATACGGTACAGACAAATGCACACTCGCGAACAATTGCAGTGCAAACATTCTGTTTCTTCTCTCTTGACTGAACTTCAAAGAGCTGGCATTCATAGCATGTCTTTGTTGAAATGTAATGGAAATATGTGTGTGTGTGTGTGTGATAACATTACCACCTCCTCCTTTAAAGATTTTTTTGCATCCTGTATTTTGCATTTTGAAGTATTAAAGGCAAATTGATGATCCCGATGCATTTGTGAAACTCAGTGTAGAGGAAACGTTTTGCTCTGCACGTCTAACAAAAGGCCAAAACCGACCTGACAGTTAACAGTTAACTATATGTAAATGTAAAAATACATGCCTATATATCTAAAGCCACACAGAGCACCGCAAAACTCAAACCATGTCAATGTGGCACCCAAATACATTGCCCTTGTGGCTTAAAAATGCACTGTTGCACAAAATCCTGCAGCTGAAGCGGACCACGGGGACTACTGCTAAACACTCACAGCGCTCAGCTATTTTAGAAATATTTTTGACTTTTTTTTTTAAATATAAAACTTCAGATGAAATCCTTCCATAAGATTTCCATCTTTGATTTGATTGATTTTGTTGACATAAACAAAAACTGATAACATTAAGGGTCTTGTAAGTCACTTAGCTACTTCAAAAAGTGCACAATCTATTTCCAGTCAGCATCTACAAAAAATTAGATTTATTCAGTCCGTTACAGGTCTGAGAGTGTGAAGAGAAACCAATTTGCAGGCTCTGCAGCTCTCTGCTGCCTTAGGCCTTGTATTAGGATTGATGCTGCAGTTTCTTTTGGCCCCAGTGCTATCTGTCCGAGGGCGACACCGTGGAGCACAGCGAGCTCAAGGTCATTCACCCGCAGTAGTCACCGCACACCACTGCATCGCTGTCGCAGGATTATTCTGTGTGTTTAGATGAGTGTTATTATATTGATCAATACCTAAGATTGTCTTTCTTCTTTTCCTTTATATGTAGATCTCCCTGCCTCCCCTCTGCAGTACCAGTGTGGATCAGTGGACTACCTGTGTTCTCCAAGGCTCATAAAGAAAGGTCCGACCCCCAGACCATGTCACGACAAGCCTCCAATCAAACCGCGGCCTCAGCCCCCCACCTCGCCCAGAACGCTAACCGCACAGAAACCTCAAGGTAAAAATCCAGTGACACAGTACAGCCCCTTGAAGGCCAGCTTTGACATTGGTGCTGTCATTATAATTGAAAGGTGCTGCAAGGTTGGACCCCTGCTATCGAGCCGTGATTTATTCTGCTCTGACAAAACACTTGTCTATAACATGGTATGTGTCATATGCCTGACCTCACTCTGCCACTCACCGTGCTCAGTAGGTCACCTCTGCAAGAGCGGCTGCTGCTGTAAAGCAGGGCAGGGGCTCCCAAGCGTTTGTGATTGGGCACCATTTGAAGAATGCTAAATATGAACATGTGTTGTGTTTAGGGAGTCGCTGGGAAACATACTAGGACATTACACCACAGACCTGTCCCCAATTTTTAAAATGCTCTGAACTATTCAAAGTTTTGGCAAGAGAAATTCCTGCTGATCATTTAAAATTGATTATTTGATTAGCATTTTTATCAGGAAAGATTTCTGATCAAGGAAAATACAACAAAGTGTTTTAAAGCACCACGGCCGCCCTTTAGAATAACTTCGATATTTCAAGATCCTCTCATTTTTCATGAATTGATACTGATCGGAAAGATCATTGGCTAAAAATGGCTGAACCTGGACTGCAGTGCTGAAAACAGTCAAATAAAATTTTTAATGAACCGTCTCTTTCCCAGACAGCTCAGAGGTTCATGGGTTAGCACCAGCTTTGCCGACTAGGAGTTTCAAACCTGTTCACATTTCATATTCTTGCTTTGTGTTTGAAATCAAATATCAGTTAGCTGATGACGAGCAGTAAAACATATTATTCCGTTGCAATAAAATCAACTGTGGCCTTTTGCTTTCTTACTTGTCTGCACATAAAAGTGTAAATATAACGCACCTTTTGTTTAACAAAAAAAATGCAAGTGATATTAAAGAGATTTAGGAAAGGAACCAGTTGTACTATGCTTAGACTGTCATTCGTCTGACTTATGAGCTACTTGGGCACAATTACAGTTTCTGGTACTGCATTTGAATGCATACAGTACTTCCCACCCGACAGGATGAACTTCCTCACTGACATATTTTTATTCATCTCCGAGCTAATCCAAAGGGAGGGAGAACATTGAAAGGGAAGTAGTAATTCTGTCAATTTTTGAGCAGAGAAAAATCTAAAACTGGACGTAGATCTCTCTGGCCTAAAAGCTTTGGTGGTGCAGAACATGCTGAATCACTTAACTGATGAATTATATGACAGAAGCCAGTAGCACTTTCACTTTTTTTCTTTTTTTGCCCTTTTTACTGGATTGCTCTTTACAAACGTTGTGAGTTTTTTGCAGCTGCTGTGAACAGCATTAATAATAATGGTTTAAAATAATGGATCAGTTAAACTATTGATTGCAAACATTCATTAATTTACAGTTTAAATTGTTTGTCCATCCATGAATTGTTGGTGATGCTGTATCCTCTATTTCCCACTCATACATAAAATGCTTACCTTTTAAATTTATTTAACATACTGCATATTGGCTGAAAAGAAGTATATAAAACAAAGTTTTTGCCTTTCTGATGAATTGATGAAACTGAAACATCTTTATTTTCATCCTCAGGAGACAGCTCACCGCTCCTGCACATAAACACATGCACTATTACTAGTGTGTAAAGAAAAGTCTACTCCTTTCTAATCAGCAGTGGAACACAGAGATGCAGGAAGTGCTGAAATTAACAACTGTAACATATCAGCACATTTCCTGGTTTCTGACAAAAATGCTTCCTAAAATTAAATGTATGACAAAAAATTCAGATATGTCAGTAAAGTTGGCCTATAATGTGAGTGTTTTTTTAAGTGTAGCGTATATTTTTAAGAGCGCACTGTCATTTTGCTTGCTTTTTTTTTTCTTATTCTTTTCTCATCTTTCTTGAGCCACAACGGCTTACGCACATGCTCTCAGCATCCTGTTCAGAAATAAGGAAGTTGCAGATCGCTGACGCTCAGAGTTGATCTCGTTCTGCCCTGCTGCGCTGCTACGTTTCTCTGTCTCTTCTGACGTTTTTTTTTTTTTTGCTGTGTTTTAACTCCCGTTTTTACAAAGGGAACCAGCGACACAGCTATGGAGGTTTTCTCCCTTGGATTTATTCCTGTTACCTGATTGCTTTTGTTTTTGTCTGGAGCCTCATGCTTCTCTTTTGCTCTGCTGTTCTTGTTTTTTCTGGACTCGCGCATCTGTAGTGCCCCCTAAACCTGCGCACCTGCTCGCCCTTGGGCAAGACAAGAAACCTAAGTGGATCCCACCGGCACCCTCCAGGCCTCTTCCAGCACCCCCTCTTCCACCTAAACCAAAGCCTACGCTAACCCTTCCTGGCCAGGGAGCACAGCCGCAGAGAGAGGCCCAGAAAGTTGGGCTGCTGATTGAGAGGTTTGAAAATTCAAGGTAAGCTGAGAAATGTCTTTGAAGTTGGTTAGTTTGGCAGATTTATCGTTTATTTTGTAAAAGAAGTTTCAGGTTGGCCCACAGTTTAAGATGTGGGCTGGTTTTTCAGTGAGACGTAGATACAAGGAAGCAAGAAATTAAAGTTTTGATTCTCGATGTAATACACATCTTTAAAGGTGATGTGATAGTGAGTTTTTCTTTGTTTTTATTTTTCCAGGGTTCCCATCCTTGGGGTGCTTCCACGCTCGCAGCTGCAGCTGTTTCTGAGAATGGACAGTGCACCGGATATCACTTCCTCCTGCAGCCAGGACACCACGGCAAAGGTTGCAGGAGACTCCTTCCCTGTGGATAAACCTGCTCTTGTCACCTTTGAACGGACTGACGACGAGTCTGATCTCTCGCGTCTGGCTTCCATGCACATCGACGGCACCGGTGATCCTGTGATGGATAGCTGTGCGGAGAGTGACATCACAGAGAACGATGGCTGCCTCAGTGACGTGGTGCGGGATGAAGGTTCATCCCACAAACTCCTGGACAATCCGGATGCCTCGGAGCAGAACGGGAAGATTCCCAACCGAGACAGTGGCATTGACAGTCCGTCGTGCACCGTAGAGGGGGAGGTGTTCCCTAATGAGGATGTCATCGACGAGGAAGATAATTACGACAGCGTTACTGAGACAGAGAGTGTGTCCTGCTGCGTTACACTGGACAACAAGCGAGACTCAACGCAGGATGAGGACAGTGACTTAGATGAGGGGAGCAGTGGGGAGATACACTCTCTGACAGACACACAGATTGGGTATCTCACAGATACACACTCGGAGGCGCAGAAAGTGAGTACCTCCCACACTCAGCATCAGCAGGTCATAAGACCGTAACTTTAAGTCTGAATACAGACACCGCCTCGCTACAACCTCCACCGTTCAGTTCACGTGATGTGTGGTAATTTTGAGGAATTGTGATAGCGTGTTGAAATTGAAGCACGAATCCTGCGAGTTTAAAAGCTTCATCTCAGACAGCCGTTCGTGTAATGGAAAAAGTGGCTTGTGTCTATTATTATCTGAGCCTGGGTGAACACTTTCAAAGAATACTTCTGCATGAAACGTTAGACGCTATTACAGCCTCAGTTTGCCGGTCACAAGTGACTTGAGCTGTAGCTAAAAGGGACTCTTGTGTTACATAAAAAAAAAAGATGAATACCTGCCCAAAAGCTGTAACAAAAGCATGTTTTGATTGCCAGATCAAAGACTGCGCAGACAGAGTGTTCCTACAGCTGAACTAAAATTTCAGCTTTCTCCTCCTCTTCACTTGTGTCACAGTACAGTATCGATTGTAAACAACACAAATACCTTGAATAGTTCTCATACCCTTCCTTGTGGCCTAAATGTGTGGTCAGTGCTTCCTGTTCTATCCAGCAGTTTGTGAAAGTATCATAGTACAACAGTATCACAGACATGAAATATACTAATATTGGAAAAGAAGAAGCGATCTCGAAGGTGATGACAGACTAAGCTGTCCAATGAGAAAGCTTTTTTGTAAATACTACTCAGGCTAAATCCGGAAATGTTAGACATTAGGAACCGATAGGAGTGTTTTAAGATAGTAGATTTATGTGGCATTGCACTCATGAATGTCAGCAGTAGTTGTTCTTCCTCAGCTGTTTTTAATACTGTAAAACATGAACTGTCTGCCCACACCCGCAGCCTTTTGGGGAAAAGGTATCCGTGCTCTTCAGTGCTTCCTGATCCCAGCACCGCTGTGCAGAGGAAGGGTGTGTTGATGTATGTGTGTGCGTGTGTGGTTGGTAGCCTTTCTGCGTCTACATGAATGTGTCTAACAGCACAGCTGACATGTTGATGGCTCTATAATGACAACCTTTTGACAGAGGATGTGGGTTTTTTTGTGATGTGAGGTGCAAGAGTGACTGAAAACAAGTTCTGCTGACTTTGTGTGCCCTCCTCTTTGCACACAATGAAAACTTTTGAGTTTCACTTTTGTTCACATAGTAATATTTGGCATTGTTAGATTTCCTCACATAGCATAATCTCTGATGAGTTTTCCCCTGCCATCTGTGCCAGGGTAAGAGTACAGAGGAGTGACAAATTAACGGAAAAACCCAAGCTGAATTATCTTAGTGAGATCTTAGGTCATCAGAACAACTTCAGTGCACACTGGTATTGATCCTCCATGTCTCTGGAGCTCAGCTGAAAGGATGGAGCTGCTCTGATGGTGACTTTGGAGGCCATACCGCATGTGCCACATCATTTTTATACTAAACGATTCAGTATCCCTTCCTGCTCTATGAGTAGGAGCATTTTCATCCATCAGAGATAAGAGCCTCAAGATCCCCTTACTGCAGGGGTCAAGGTTTCAGGTTTCTTTTTTTGCACAGTCACAATCTGGGAGGCAAAAAAAACGACTCCTCGTAACACGAATTATATAATTTTTACATTAAGACTTGGTTAATCTCATGTTTGGGTTTGGCTTAAATGAATGTGATGCAGTCATTATATTCTGGAAACAAGGCTGTGTGTTTTAATTTGAAGACAGCTGTTGCAAAACCCACATTGTTACAATAGGCTAAATGTTTTGTGACCTCAGTGCGCGTTGAACCAGTGATACAAGGATGAACTACTGCAGCTTTTTTATGTCATTTCAGCTCATCGAGTCAAAGCGAAAGAGAGAGGAAACAGAGCTCTTCAATTTCACCGCAGCAGCTATTAGCACATCTCATCGTAGTTTACTGCTGCTGAACTAAACCGGTGACTAAAATAACACTTTGTGAATGTCAGTTTACAGTAATCTGCTGCAGACGCTGCTGATAGTTACCTCGGCCACAAGCATAAATATTTTGGGCTTTTACATAAGTCCAAGATCCCCTTCAGACACTTCTGTTTTTCCTACAAGCATTGCTGCTACTTCTCATCAAGCCAGCCATGAGCTCTATCTGTTGATGCTTCAAAGGCTGTAGGGGTGCTGCAACAGCCCCAGCAGGAACTGGGTGTGAGGTGGGTTACACCCTCACCGGTCATCACAGGGCTGACACATGGTGAGACAAACATGAGGTTTGAGTTTCCGTATCACCTAGTAATGTTTTGAACATTGGGACGTAAGTGGCAGTGTTGTGACAAAATAATCGTGTATGTACATGCCGTAAATTGATACTAAAGGTGAGCACAAAGGAAGTTTCTCCCTTTACCACATGGATGTGAAAATGGAATCCTAGTGTCACACTCACGTGAGGTTAAACATCAAATGAAGAAGCAAAACAGACATTTGAATTTTAAGGAACTCAATAATTGGTATCTCTCTGCCACACAGTTTGGTTATAAAACCGATGCACGTGTTTGTCTGCTAAAAAGAGAGCAGCTATCCCATGTTAGTGGTTTAATACAAAAAGCGCAGTGAACAACTGCAGAGAAAGGGTAAAAAAAAAATACAACTATATATTAGAAATGTTGCTCAGTGTTTACAGAAAGTGTAACATAAAGGTTATTCATTACAGGTAGGAAGTAGTAACAGTGGTTACTTTAACAATGAATAATTACATCCTAAAAACACTGTGACAGTAGCTGTGCAGTGTAACTTGTTGGGCGGCTGTGGTGAATTATATTGCATTATATTGCAAAGATTAATATAGATATTGATCTTTGAACATACTTTTTTGTCACATGATTATTTATAACTTAAAGCATAAGGTGCCAGCTTTCTTTCATCTCTGACTACTGTCTGAAAACTTCTCAAATATGGTGGAGTTGGCGTGTATGTTTGTCTTTTTTTTGCCTTAGATGTAATCTTTTGGTGCTTTTCTGTTTCCCCTCAGTGCTCAGAAGCTCAGAAACTCCTGAATATTGCCAAAGAGCTTCTCCAAACTGAAGAGGCCTACGTGAAACGACTCAATCTCCTCGACCAGGTATCGCTTTCCTTTCGTATGTGTCTGTTTATCTGTTACTGGCTTTGTGCGAGGTTTTTCTTGTATCCAGTTCAAATTTCTGTCGCCTAGTAGTGCTAGTGTTGTTAGCGATTGAGATTACAGCTGATCTGGATTAATGCTGGGATTGAGACCCACTACACACCAACCCTCCGCTGGCTTGATTACTTAGAGCGGTGTAAGCACTATCTTGTAAGAACCTCTGTTTGTGTGCATGTAGACTATATTTATGAATGTCCAACATAAAGAGTGCTTCGTCACCACAAACCTGAGTGTGCATCGTGTCTGTGTCTGTTAATGGAGGCAAGTAGGTTATTCTGTGTTGCAACCCACGCAGTGATCTATATTTCTGTTTCCGGACCCTTGGTTCTATTTATGACTAGACAGCCATTTTTTGATATAGCTGTCTACCTTTGGTCATTTAAAAAAAATCATATTTTGTATCTACCAGTGAATATAGCATGTCTTCTTTCAGAGAAAACGTTTATATTCAAACTTAAAACTTCAGAAAACACTTTGGATAAATTGCATGCTCCACATGTTTAAGATGATCTGACTGAATTTTATTAGGTTACTTATTTTATATTAATCACACTGTGTAAAAAAAAAAAAAAAAAAAAAAAAAAAAAAAAAAAAGTTAATAAAAAA
>VUQG01015692.1:22494-41368 GCA_015106755.1 Etia nguti | reverse complement strand
ATTGAAAGAAAAAAAAATAAAAAAAAAAAAAAAAAAAAAAAAAGAAGAAAAAAAAAGATGTGAACTCAGTGATCATATTTACTTACTTAACTTCTGCCCAGCTTCTGATTTTACAAGGTTATTTTCTAGATTAATCTGTTGGACAATCTGCTCTATAAAATAATCCTTTTGCCAGTTTGCACTGGCCTGCACTCTAAAACCCAGGGATGCTCACTTTAATGCAACTTAAAATAAAGAAGTGAAAGGACCTCAGGAACAAAGGAACACAAGTTACTTGGCTCATGTTCAGTCGCAAACCAATGATTGCGGCTCTTAATTTTTATCACCCAGTTAGACCTCACACTCTCAGCTTCTTTGTAACAGGTTAAAGTTTGACTGCTTTTTTTCCTGTACCTGCAGCGTGGTGAGTCGCGTTTATGACGAGAGCTCACTGCCAGTGGTTAAGTCGCCTTCCTCTTTGTTGGGTTCATGTGGTAGAGTTGATGAGCTCTGCCCTATCACAGAGCAGCTATGGTTTATTTGTTACTGAAGGCAGAACACTCTTATGGTTAGCTTCCTGTTTTTGTCTTACAACTTTCACATGAAACTTGTTTCTGTTGATACATCAGTGCATACCGGTTACTGCGAATGTCAAGGAAGCAAAACTAGATGGCAGTGATTTGGACATTTATCACAAGAGTCAAGGCGAGCGATGTGCTCGGTTATAAAGCTGAACCTGTACATAAAAAATCTGTCGCTGATGCTCCCCCGGTGAAATCAGTCGATCTGTAATAGTGCTTAATTGGACAGAAACATTTTTAAGCCAACAGTACTGATAGTCAATTATTGATTCTTCAATAACTGAGTATCACATTTCCACAAAGTTTAAAAACACACAAGAGAATAAGTGCAAACAGCAGTTGCCTAGATATCCTGAGATTTTACTCGCTAATATGAATCAGGCTTGTAGACTGATTATAAAAGATCGACAGTTTGTCTTGAAGCCCTTGTCAGTCACAAGGCAACCCCACCTTAAAGCATACTGGGCTTTATAGTGTCTTTACCATTTATTTTACACTAAACCAGACTGCAGTTTAAAAAATATATATTTTCCATGCAGTTGCCTGCTGGTACTCCCACATCAGCTTCACTTCTCAAACCTGGAAGTTTATAGCTCGTGTCTATGTACAGCCAACGGTCAACCTCCCCAACCATTGAATCCTACATTCCTCATTATGCATTCTATGACATCATTCATTAGACCTTTTGTTCCTTATTTCGTCTTCTTCCTTTTAAGATCTTCTATATACTAAACATTTAAGTACCCACAAACCCAATGCATTAACAGCTGTTTACCTTGGAATTCAGCGAGTTGGTGTTCCAGGTATGAAAATCATCAGTAAAGTTCAGATTATATAGTGTAGTTTATCTGGTTTTTAGCACATCTGCAGAAAAGTAATCTTAGCTTAATGTCACTCACACTTAGATATAAATGGCAACACTGACATTTTTCTGCCTGAGTTTACATACCTGCTACTTAAACAGAGCTGAGCCGAGTCGAGTTGTGTTCTGAGCGCGAGTTTTTATATACAGATATTTTCTCTGCAGGTATTTTGCACAAAGCTCACCGAGGCTGGAATCCCTCAGGACGTCATTACAGGGATCTTCTCCAACATCTCTTCTATCTACTGCTTTCACGATAAGTTCCTGCTCCCTGAGCTCAAGACACGGATTACTGATGAATGGTGAGGACTAAACACTTGGCATTTCAGTGGCTTTCCTAAAGTATCGGTGTGAAGAGATGAGCCGTTGGGGGGTCATTATTGTCAGGTTTTCAGCGGTGTCTGATTTTAGCTTGTGTGTATTTATGCGTGTCATAAAGACTTACAGGTTGAGGGTATTTTTTTTGTCCTTTTTTCCCACAGTAAGCAGGAAATCTGCTTCCAGTGTGTGATATTATGCCAACATCAGCCACCCTTGGTAGATAATGACTCCTCTGGAGACTTGTCACATAATGACTCCCCTCACATTAACTCATTAAAATTTATTGGCGGAAATAAACTTTAAAAAAACAAAGGACATCAAGTCAGAAAAGTGCACCTTAGGAAGAAAATTCATAAGGAGGATTAATTTGTGTAATGTCCCAATAAAATTCTTGAGATTACTCTCATTAGTAATGAGCCTTTGTTTGTGTCTCTTTATGAGTGATGTAATTGCCCCCAGTATTATAGTATTTATGCTTGTGCAGCCTCTCTTGGTTCTAACATGGATCTGTGAAATGAATCTGCTAAAGCAACCCTTTAATTACCTCCTCCCTGATTTAGTAGGAAACTGTGTGATCTTTTTCCCAATAGGCTTTGGGAATTTTCCCTCAAAGCTGCAACTTGATGTATTTACATCTGTAGAGCTGTCTATACATTAACATGAACAAGTAGCTAATGTGCATTTAATAAGTGCAAATAAAACACTGCAACAATCTTTTGTTATAGAGACAAGTGCATATGAAATACTAGACACCTTGGCATGGAAATTTGTTTTGGAATCAACGTGATGATCCGTTTGTTTGCACGTTCTTGCTTTAGGGAAAACAAACCACGCATCGGAGACATCCTCCAGAAACTGGCTCCATTCATGAAGATGTATGGAGAGTATGTGAAGAACTTTGACCGAGCCATGGACTTGGTCAACACCTGGACGCAGCGATCTTCACAATTTAAGAGTGTCGTTCAGAATATACAGGTTTCTTTCTTCTCCTTTTTTTTCCACTTTTACATTTTTTCAACAGCATGTATTGGGAAAAGAACATCCAATCACACATATCTAAAAGTTATTTGGGTTTTATACAGTTTTGTCAGGGAATTTTGGGAGTTTTAGCTAAAATTCAACAAGTCTTCTTTCTGAATTAATCAGTTAAAGTTTTGTTTTTTTGTTTCAACCAACAGAAACAGGATGTGTGTGGGAATCTGACGTTGCAGCACCACATGTTAGAGCCAGTCCAAAGGATTCCTCGCTATGAGCTCTTGCTCAAAGACTACCTGAAGAAGTTGCCCGATGATGCTCTCGACAGAAAAGACGCTGAAAGTGAGTTGCTGCTAACTCACACGTTTGTGCTTCACGACTGATAAACTACAGGTCACAGAGAAATCCAACCAGCTGTGTCTTTGCTTTCCTCAGTAATCTAAAGCTTCATGTAAATCACAGTTTAAAGCTGCGCTTGTTGGATAAAAATACGCCACCCGTTGAAGAGTATTCAGCTCAATGCAGACACAGTTTAGCTTTTACTCACAAATATGAATTTAGAACAGAAGAATAAATAAATAACACAAGAAAGTACCATTCAGCTAAAGCCCATGAAATCATTAAAGGTCACTAGGGAAAAAAACTAAAAGAACATGAGCAGATGAAACATTCCCCCCCCCCAAAAAAAGTGCAGATAAAGCAAAAATATGTCCTGTCCAGTTCATACAGCAGTGAACACTTGGGAGTTATTCGACTCCATAACTGTACAAGGACAGGAGGAAAGGTGAGAGGAACTGGCCAGTATCTGTTTTCACAGCAAATGTCTTCTTTTCCCTCGACTGTCGACTGCGCAAATTGCAAAACCACTCGACTGATCAAAAGGAGCCAAAATTCACTTCACCTTGTGGTAAATGTGAAAACAGACTGTTTGAGAACACCGGCGCTCTGAAGACGTCCCTCTGTGTTGTTCTAGTTTTACTCTGCACAGCTTAGACCCACTTATGACGCAGTCGGTGAGCTTTGGACTGCATGAATATCTTAGTTTCACAATATCACAGTTTTAGAATTATGAAGTGTTGCACTTGATTTCTGTCTTGTTGAACATTATTGTGTTGCATATGCAGGGTTAGATTAGGTTAAAACTTTGGGTTTTTTGCGATAATTTATCAACACTGTGATGATTTGTACACTTTAAGTGTTTGATAGTCTTCTGAGATAATTGGTATACATGTATAGCAAAGAAAAAAGGGAGCTCCTTGTACAAAATAACCAGATCTTATGTTATGATAATCTTTAGAATAATTGGTTAAATGAATGTATTATGAAGATGAATATAGGGCATAGGCCTCCTACGTCTCTGCATAGCTGTTAGTATCATACCACAATACTTCACAAAGGTCAGAGTGCTCCTCGTGTTGTTTCAACTACAGCGTGGCAGAAACAGATTACATATATTACATTATCTCATGTCCTCCTACATCCCTGTATCCATTTACCTAATCCTCAACGTCACCACATGGCGTTGTTTGGAGTCTGTGGAAAGGTTTCTCTCATCCTCTCCAGCTGAACAGCAATTTATCACAGTTGTTTTGGCCTTATTTCCCCCGCCTGTGTGTCTCTTCTGTTTATGTAGGTTATGATTAAGATGGCTGACTCAGGTACTCGCAGGCATTAGTACTAGACTCTTGACTGGCTGGAAGCCAGCCTAGAACACACTGTGTGGTTAATGTTAAGAGTATGCGTCTTTTTAAGTTTGTGGTACTGGAACAGACTGACGATTTTTCTGTGAATAACATATTTTCACAGGCGCATTCTTGTGTTTGTAAGAGATTTATATCAGAGTTTCTGATAGTCTTAGCTTATTAATAACATGACTTTGTTTTTATTAATTCTGGATTTTATGTTCACATCCTTCAATTGTTACTTGCATATGTGTATTACAGAAGCACTGGAGCTCATTTCTACTGCAGCTAACCACTCCAATGCAGCAATCAGGAAAATGGTAAGGCTTTGCTCGATGCTCTGAGTCACTCTTTTATTTTTATGTTTTTGTCATCTTCTCTTCTATGCATCAACACTTTCCAGTACTCTACCACTTGGCTGATTAGGAACTCGATAATGTGTTGCCCAATAAGAGAGTGGCTGATGTGGTACAGTCAGTCAGCAGCATTGCACTGGTACAGACAGGAAGCTGCTGTTTCCTGTCTTCTTGTTCAGAGCTCGGAGAAGTCTGACTGACTTTTTTAACACTCAACCTCCTCATATTTTTCCTCTGTCTTGTCGTGATGCCCTTCATGTTCTTTAAATGGCTCAAGCAGACACATGCGACTGTGAATCAATAAAGAATTGTAGTATATGCTTTCCGCCTTGCTGAAAAAGAATGAGTAAGAGTTGTATCTGATAACAGTATATCGCCCCCTAAAAAATTGTGCTAGAGCTCCATCTATCCTTTCACTGTAGAGTATCTTCTCAGCTTTTCTTCTTCCTCTT
Organism: Etia nguti; assembly: GCA_015106755.1. Taxonomy (NCBI): domain Eukaryota; kingdom Metazoa; phylum Chordata; class Actinopteri; order Cichliformes; family Cichlidae; genus Etia; species Etia nguti. The sequence continues at coordinate 36,160 of VUQG01015692.1, read as the reverse complement.
GTTGCGCTATGTTTTTAGGAAAAGATGCACAAACTGTTGGAGGTTTATGAGAGGCTTGGAGGAGAGGAGGACATAGTTAACCCAGCCAATGAGCTCATAAAAGAAGGACATATCAAGAAGATGTCAGCCAAAAACGGGACGGCACAAGACCGATACCTCTATTTGGTGAGAGACCTGTTAAGTTCGAGAAATATCAAATAAAGGAAGATTTCTGTTTGATCTGTCCTGTTCATCAACTTCATTATTTCTGTCTCTGATCTAGTTCAACAATATGGTGCTATACTGTGTGCCTAAACTCCGACTTATGGGGCAGAAGTTCAGTGTCAGAGAGAGGATTGACATTGCTGGCATGGAGGTATAATGCTGCTTCTCAGCCTATTCTCTAGCGCTTGTTTTTTCTCCCGTGACCCTTCACTTGTTGTACTGACTGTAAGTGGCATTTCTTCTGCTTTTTGGCCCTAGGTGCAGGAGAATGTGAAGCAGAACCTTCCTCACACGTTTGCCATCATCGGTAAGCGACGTTCGCTGGAGCTGCAAGCCAGGTAAAGATATGTTCCACAACCACAGAGCCACATAATATTAAACAAAAATGAAGACATCATTCTATAAATAAAGCACTTCATATGGTTTTAGAATACGAAACTGTGTTATTATTACTTACATAAGTAACAAGTCTCAAAAATATAAGCTTTCAACCAATCAAAATCAATAACTGCTGTTGTTAAAGGAAAAATCCAGTGTTTTTTAGCCTAGGCACCATTTTCTCCTCTTTTGGGATTTAAATTATTAATAAATACAAAAAAGTCTGGAACGGATCAAATGTTGAACAAGAATGTTACAACCAGCAACCGCAAAATGGATCAAATGTAATCCCATCGCAGTTGTCCATTTCAGAATTGTACACTGTGATTTTGTTGTTATTCAGTCATAATTTCACTTAAGCAGAATTACTTAAACCAATAATATCATCCACTCTGTCTGCAGCAGTTCTTGTCCGACTTCAAAGTGCACTTTTATTGATGTATGATTTCTTCTCCTATTTGATTAACAATCATCCTGATCAAAATGGTTTTTATGGCCCAAAAGGCTTTTTATTACCATCCATATGTAGCACAAAAGCCACAACATAAGCACGCCGCTGTCCCCAGAGGTTTGTTTTTGAAAGCTTTGCAGGGATTTTATTGCAATTGGATAACCAGAAACTAGCTTGCAGTTACTTTACCTTTTGATAACTGAACTTTCTGTAGGCTAAACTCTGACTTTTGAGACATATACATGTTAAATAAACATCTTTCGCTGCTGGTATCTTTTGCATAATTATTTAGTCACTTATCTAACCCTATCAGTGGGTTAGGGTTAAATACCAGCATTTACCTTTAACGCTTTTCTTTGACTGAAGAAAAAGACAGAGTTTGCTGGTTAGCTTGTGGCCAGCTAACTCTAACTGAATCTAATTGTAACTAAAAAAATAATTTTTTTTTTTTTACAAGTATTTAAATTAGCCAGTGAACAAAACTGTTTTGGAAACTTAGCTTATTATTATTCAATGCCCTATTTACTTGTTATTTTCTCATTTTTCCACTCTTTGGGGCTCTGTGTGCACAATGAATTGCCTTTATTTGTGAATATTTATTCAGTCATGGTGATTGCCTGAATTTTCTAGTAGGGTAAAATCATCTAATCATATTTTGCTACCTTTACAGGACAGCTGAGGAGAAGGAAGACTGGATTCAGGTAAATTTCACCCACTTGAAGTAGAACACTCGCACGCATATGAAACACAGTCTGTGCCTCTCATGTGCATGCAGCATTTTTGGTCTGTGCCTTTGGTCGTTCTGTTTTATTAAAGAAGAATTAGAAAAGATTTCCTCTACAAACTCATGCAATGTTTAGGAATTATGTTCTCTAATAAAGCCCCTCATTATTGCTCATTTAGCCTATTGCAGCAGAGTAAAGCTGATTAATACATTTTGCAGGCTGTAATAGGGAATGGGCAACTGGAGAGACTGTGGAGGGTTTTTTTTTTCAGTATGTGAAGATTACGGAGGGGCTGTGGTACTACTCCAAAAGTTTACAGACAGTGGAAAATAAAAAGAAGCAAAGGTTTTTGCACACTACTAGCCAACCAGTTATCTGGCCTGTGACACAGGCCTTGAGACTCCAGCATTAGGACCATGATACTTTTTAAGCTTTGATGTCATTGCCGCCGTCACTCGTTTGAAGCACGGTCAGGGTAGTCAGCATACCACACATGCTTTCTTTGTTCTTCAGTTAGACAGGAGAAAGAAAGACGGCTTTCCCCCTTCTTCCCTCTTTAAACTCATAATTTTTTCCTCCTCTTTCCTGTAAATCTCTTCTGACTCTCAGGTTATCCAGGCCACGATTGAACGACACAAACAAAACAGCGAGACGTTCAAAGCCTTCAACAGCTCCTTCTCCCGAGAAGATGACCATGTGCCAGAGTCACCGGTCAGTCTCACTCTCCCTTCATCAGGCACTTCATTGATCAGTCATTCGGTTGGTCATCCTTTGCAATGAATCATGGGAGACTAGTGGTACACCAAACAAGCTTGTCATAGTCTGGCCTTTGTCTGCCTGAACAGCTCTCCTTCTATGGATGTGGTGGTATCATACAGACAATACGCTCACTTAAAGAAGCTCTCGCCGTTTCCACATGTAGAGTCTGCGAGTCTCCTCTAACAGAGATCTCTCATGACCTAATAGGGAAAGCCCAACTCAAAGTATATACAAAACTATCATAGATCTGCTTTGACCCACTTTGAGTTGGCCTTAGCTGGATCCAAGCCAAATGTAACCAGAGGACTCGATTCAGAAGGTCCAGACTGACACCTAGTGGTAGAGATGGCTGACTGCAAGGTTAAACTACTGTTCCTCACTGTGTATGTCCTCCTCCTCAGGGTTTCTGGTCGAACACATCCATCGACTCCGATGGCGAAAGACTACAAGAAAGGGTAAGATGCTCTTACAGAAAAGTAACACAGTCCTGATCCCTCTATGAGCTTTTGAGTGTGCTGCATAGTTCATTCCCATAAGCAGCCAGAGAGAGAAAAGTAGTTGCCTCTTATTCAGGACATCAACATTGTTGATGGTTGTCTAGTGAATGCAAAAGGGAGTGAGACTGATGTTGGCCTGACTGCAAGAGGATGAGTCAAACTAAGTCAAACACTAGTCCAGGCAAACCATGTTTTGTTTTGTTTTTGTAGTTTTTAGAGCAAAACTACAATCCCCAAAAGACAACAAGCGCCTCTGTGCTTTAGTAAATTCATGCTTACAAAAAGTGAAAATTCAGTTGAAGAATGTCCTTAAAGAAATAATTCTAAATATAACGATAGTCTAGTTAGCTGTGTTTTTTTTCCAAAGTGTTTTTTTGTTATGCTAAAGCATACATTACAGTTAGGCTGAACAAATGTAATGATACTAATCTCAAAAATGAAAAACGATGTTGTCTTGCTGATCATCCCACTGCAAATGGAAATGAAATGGAGTTTTTCTGTTATCTATACAAACAGGGAGAGATTTGTTTTACTCCTCATCCCACATATGTAGTATCTATAAAAACAATCTGTGTGGATATTTTCGTGTGTCTGAGTGGGTGTATGCCCCCTGTCTTTGTTAATAGAAGGGAGAAAAGGGAGACAGAAAGCCAAACAAACTCGGGATGAAGCAAGACAAGCTGTCAGACATTCCTTTTGCTTTGCTTGTACTGAAATTGAACAGGCTGAAGACCTTTACACACAATCCCTTTTTTTCCAGAAGAGTTCCAAGAAAAAGGAGAAGGAGAAGCAGACATGTAAAGGCTGCAGCGAGAGCTTCAATTTCACCAAGCGCAAACATCACTGCAAGTCCTGCGGAGCGGTGAGCACAGATGGAACGAGACAAATTTGGGCGTTGTTTTTGGTGGGATGGAGAGAAAAGTGGTGGAACAAGTGGAAATCTTAGACAAATAACTGTCTGCTGTTCGCTCTTTGTCCTTCTGCAGGCCATCTGTGCAAAGTGTTCAAAGACAGACAACAAAACGAGCCGAGTGTGTCCTGAATGTTTCGAAGCCAGCCTCAGCATAGAGAATCTTGGTACTGGTGAACAGAGAAGAAAAACTGCACCTGAGGTTAGAACAAAAAAAATACAGACACGCTCAAACACACACACACACACAGATGGAAAAGCATGTGAAAAATAGTTTTTTTGCTGCATTGGCTTATGCCAAGAGGTTATTGCTCAGTGTCGGCAAGAGCCACACTGTGCTGCTGGCAACAAAGAGTAGAAAGCGCCGCAGTGCTTCTTTACTCCTGTACTGTCATGTTTAAGTTACTGTGCTGCATACACACACCGCTACACACATTGCACACATACGTGCAGTACATGTACATTTATGAGTGCAAAGACATTCACACTGAAAGATCAGCTAATCCCTTTTTGATGACTAATATGATAATGAGATCTCGGCTTAAGGCGAATCTGTCGTCTCTGCTGACTCCGCAGTCTGGCGGCTTCAGGTGTCTGTATCCCTGTCCCTCTGTCCGTCTGTGGATAGATGTACAGTCGGATGGAGTATTTGCACCTTAAAGCTGACAGGACATTAACCATTTATAGCGATGACGAAACTGTGAAACAGCATTGTGATTCAGGTTCATTCCCTCTCGTGTCTCTGTTGAAGGATCCCAGTGGGGAATCATCTGTAGTGAGATTAGTCACCACATGAGGGAGCTGTAGGCTGTACAAGGGTTAGACAAGGGGCAGCAGAAGCTTTAACACCTGTCCCTGTACAAATCTCACTGTGTCCTACATTGCTGTTACATAAGGATGAACAGTAGAAGAGCTGCACTGTCATTCCTCATCGGATTAAGGGTCCAAAATATAACAAATACGTCTTTTACACATGTTTATTAAAGCGCATCTTTTTCTGTTTAGTTCAATAATTAGCTCAGTAGTGAAATGAGGAAGTCATTGATCACTGGTCTCGTGTATGTTTCAGAGACAGGTTTCTCTAACGGCAGAGAACTGCCTGCTGTGTGGTCACCTCCAAGTACAGGACAAAGGGAAGAGCTGGATGAAAATGTGGGTGGCTGTGACCAAGGCTGAGCCACTGGTGCTGTACTTACAAAGCAGCGGACAGGTAGGAGTTAGATACATTCAACATGCTTTGAATCATAAAAAAAATATTTGATGAAATTTGAAACTTTTTCCCCTCATTAGAAATAATCTTACATAGACTACAAGCTCACATTTCTCATAGATAGGCAATTTATAAATAGAGGACAGTAAACTGCAAAAGTTCATCTACATGGACGCATAACCTGAGTGCTTTAGTCACGTCCTATATATCTGCTAATCCTCCTGCTACGCCCATCTGGCTATATATCCTGTCTCCTTCCTCGGTTTGGAGCGGGACATCTGCAGAGTGTAGCGCCAGGATATATCACTGACTGTGTGCAAGTCAAATCTGTCCAATCCTGCATTTGCCAGGCTGTCTCTGTCACTGTCTGCGCTGTGTAGATTTGGGCCAGGGGATTTGGTTATCCTGAATCTGACCTCAGGTATAACTGCTGTCAGATGCGTCAGTGTGCGAGTGGGTTTTAGTTGGCGCTGAGCAGATGAAGTAGCTCTCGGAGTTGCTGTAGTTCCTTGAAATCTTGGCTGTGGGTGGAGCAATAAATCTCCTTATAACATCCCAATGAGATGTGTAAAACAAGTGGTGTACATGATTGCTTTGAAAAAGATTACCCAAGCGTTCTATCTCTGTACACATCATCCATGTCCATATATTTATATATTGTTTAAAAATAATTAACTCAGAGAATTCAGTTCAGATTTTAGATTTTTTAAAAAGTCATCAATAGATTTGCGTATTTTTTTTTTCAAGTTTAAGGATTTTCTGCAAACTGTTATTTTTTTGTCATTCATAACGACAGAGAAGGAAAGTCAGCCTGTTAAAACCTTCCAGGTTTTCATTTCCAAGACTAATATCCCAATCCGACTGCAGAAGCGGCCATTCCAAAGATTAGGATTAATAGGAGTTGGATGAGCATTTCCTGATTATACAGAAAGAAAAAGGGGGAAGGGAGAGAGGAGGGCTGGGTTTACTGTACATGCCTGTTGGAAAATTTTGCAGCTCAAGAGACAAGCTGTCATTTTCATTATTTATAGTATGGTTCACTTACCTCAAAGGAAGGCTTACCCAAGAGAAACCAACTTTGAAATACAATTTCCTCTGACTGACATGTTTTATATTCGTTTTTTACGATTTTTGCAGGACTCAAAGGGGTCGCGGCCGGTACCTCTCCCTGGGTTTGAGGTGAGCCCAGCTCCTTCTGCAGCTTCTGAGAAAACGGAGGTCAAACACATAATCCGGCTCAGCCACACTCAGCAAACTTTGCTCTTAAGTGCCCAAGATGAAGAACTTCAGGCCAAGTGGGTGGACTTCCTCTCCAAAGCTGCCCGTGGAGAAGCTTCCGCTGAGGCATCGACGAGCCTGACTGAACACAGGAAGAGCCAGTAGTGGACACGTTGGAGACACAGGACTCCCCAACCCTCCTCCCTCCCTCTCCTGTGTATAGAGCACACATTACTTGAAATCACTTTACCTTGGCACTTTTTTATTTTTCCTTATTTTTTTCTTTGTAAAGACCACTGAGTCCTCTGTCACTTCAAACTTATCTTTCTTACCACACAGCTACTTTTTTTCCTCTCTCAATCCTTATGTATTTCCCAGACACGCACCCACACACAAATAAGGACTATCAGACCAAGCCACCAATGCCACTGGTTAGTACATTTTATTTCTCAGTGTTTTTAACAGCTGGAGCGAAGCTTTGAAGAACCTTGGTTTGTAATATAACTGAAAAAAACGTATGTTTTTTTTTTTAAAGATGAAGTTCCTTGTATATCATTCAATGGTGTTGTGAAGCATTAACATTTATACCTCTGTCTTTCCATTTGTGTGGAAGTGTGTGTGTATGTATGTATGTATGCGTGTCTTTGAGTGTGAGCCCCCTCCGGTGTTTATTAAGTATTGAATGTTAGTGTAAGGACCCATGTCACCTCTCTATTGTCTCCAGCAGTGGTGGGTAATTGGGTATTGTACAATATGTATACTATAGTGTGATGTAAGGAAAAAAAGAAAAAAATAGACATTTTAACTTAAAAGGCACAGAAATGTGTACATTTGTGGCTGGCCACCTGATGCTCCCACTGTCTTACAGACCCTTTCGTCTCTTATGCTTTGGTAAAATTCCCTCTCCGTCATTTTCGTGGGGCTCTGTGACCTCTAATCTAAGCCTGAGTGACCACATTTCCACTCTCTTATCTTTGTGACTCGTCTAGACGAAAGAGTACTTACAGGGCTTCAGTTCTGACACTGTGTTGCAGGTTCAGTGTCTCAATAACTCCACTTGTACACATACTAAATAAATCCTTTATGTGTAGGTCTCTCTTTCTCAACACTGCAACCATTTGCCTGCTTCTCTCCCTTTTGGTGATGTGATGGAAACCAAGTACTGTACTGTAAAACTGTTTCTTCTGCCTTGTCCCCCGTACCCCGCTCCTATCAGCACCAGCCTTTAAGCAAAAGTAGCAAAAAACAACAAAAAAAAGTGTCATCGGATCTCCTTGTGCATGTAAACTCACTCATATTTATGTACCTTGCTATGAAATCTTGCCCTTGCCCCTCTTTTTATGCTCCAGAATTTGTTCTTGTAGTACTGTAAGTAAGCAGAGTCAGCATTGAGTGTTTTAAAAACATGGTTTGTGCACAGTGGAAAAGCATCATCAATAAACAGACGTGGTTAATTCAGTACCACACTGTCCAGTAAGATATTAATGTCATGAGTATGGTGTCAATTTTTTTTTTTTTTAAAAGGGGGGGGAAAACCTATATGAAAAACATACAAGCACAGAGACTACAAATGTTACCAATAACACACAAATATCACACTAAATACTGACACTTTCTGGCCACTTTATTAGGTACTGCGTTTAAATGGTTCTTAACAAAAATATCTATCAGCCAATTACATGTGAGCAACTCATTGCACTGATGTAAGTAGAAATGGTCAAGATAATCTGCTGAAGTTCAACCTGGTTTAATCTGATTTTGAACATGGTGTGATTGTTGGTCCCAGATGGGCTGGTCTAAGTAGGAAGTGCTGATCTCCTGGGATTTTTTTTTTCTACAAAACTGTCTCTAAGGTTTACAGAGAATGGTCCAAATAAAAGAGACAAAATCTAGTCAGCTGCAGTTCTCTGAGGAAAAAATCCCTGTCGATGCTAGAAGTCAAAAGAAAATGTCCAGACAGAAGCTGAAAGGAAAGCAAGAGTAACTTAGATAACCACTTGTTACAACCAAGATATACAGAAGAGCATCTCTGAAGGCGCAACACCTTGAACCTTTGGCTGCTTGGGCTACAGCGGCAGAGGATCACACTGGGTGCCACTCCTGTCAGAAAAGAAATAAGAAAGATAAACTAAGGCTACAGTTTGCATGGGGTCAACAAAATTGGTCAGTAAAAGACTGAAAACAGTCCTAGTATGATGAGTCATGATTTCAACTGCAACATTTGGACGGTAAGGGTCAGAATTTGGTGTAAAGAACGTGAAAGCATGAATCTATCCCATCTTGTTTCAAAGATGCTGCTGATCAAGTTGCTAGTGGTGCTGTAACGGAGTGGGGGATATTTTCTAGGTACACTTTGGGCCCCTTAGTACAAATCTGGCATTATTTAAACACCACAGCCTACTTCTCCATGTCCATTCCTTTATAACCACAGTGTATCCATCTTGTGATAACTGCTTCCAACAAGATGTCAGAATAATTTCAAACAGTTTTTTTTTTTTTGTTAAACATTTCAGTGAGTTCACTGTATTCAACTAGCCTCCAGAGCCACCATGTAAGTCCAGTAGGGTACCTCTGGGATGTGGTGGAACAGGAGATTTACATCACAGATGTGGATCAACTGTGTGATGTTATCAGGTCAATATGGAACAAAATCTCAGAGCAATGTTTTTAGCACCTTGATGAATGTGTGCCACAAAGACTTAAGGATTTCTAAGGCAAAGGGAGCTCCAACCAAGTACTGGCAAGATGTACTTGGTTAAGTGTCCACCGACTGTATTTTAGTATACTGATGAGAAGATATAACAATGCTGCATGTACTACTCTATTCAGTCTATATGGAATCTGAGGTTGCTATAATGTGGTTTTAACTATAGAAGTACAGACATGTTAGCTGCAGCTTTATGCTACATAAGCACAAAGTTTTCATTTATTTATTTATTTTTACAGTCAAACAAGTACTGCTCTTCTTTACAACTTCACATCCATACTGTAACTACATTTACTCCAATCTTACAGTTCTGACATTTCACCAAAATGACAAATGCTATAGGATTTATCTGGAACACAGATTAAACATATAGATTGAATATTTTAGTAATCCAGTCATGGATTACTGAGATATTCAAACTATGATTTGATTGGTTTTCTTTTTCTGGTTCAGAAGCGAAGAACAGATTAGCTTTTTGTGTGTGTGAATGCATTTTTGCTTCTGAATTAGAAACACATCGAAGATCATGCCAGGATACCCGAAGCACTTTTCTTTCCTAATGAAACATTCCAAGTTAATGTTTCAGGCTTTTCAACCTCCCGCTTTACTTTTTTCATGCTTTATTGTGATTGCTTTGAATTTCCTTGTTGGCACAGAGTTATTGTGAGTGTTTCCATTTGGATTCAGACTGTTAAACAAGACATATCTCTGTCATTTGCTGTTAAACAAGACATATCTCTGTCATTTGCTGGAACAAAAGCCTCTATCCACATGAATTCAAGTACACCACATAAAAACCCCAGTTTCCTTGCTGTGTGCAGTAATATACTCAGTTGTCAGCATGATAACAGCACTGAAACTCTCTTTACTGTAGCAAATCTTCTCACTTTGGAAAGCAATGCGAGTACTTTAGAGTCATCTTATCACTTTTGTTTCAAATTGATAGAAAAAAAGTAAAAGATCCACAGACAAGTAGACTGCACTTGTCTGTCCACAAGTGCCGCTTGCTTGTATCAGTTGGCAAGTTTAGTAGCCAGAACTACCTTAATCCTTCAACAAGGATCTGGAAACATTCCTCAGATGCCTGCATATCGTGTTCTATCGCATCCCAAAGGAGCAACGTTAGATTGAGATCTGGTGAACTTGGAGACCATTTGAGTCCAGTGAACTCATTGTCATGTTCATGAAACAACTTTGAAACGACTTGAACTTCGTGACATGGCGCATTATACTGCTGCAAGCAGCCATCTGAAGATGGATACATTGTGGTCATTATGGGATGGACATGGTCGGCAATAAAACTCAGGTAGGCTGTGGCATTTAAATAATCCTCAGTTGGCGCTAAAGGGCCCAACGTGTGCCAAGAACATATTCCCACCCACAGCCTGAACTGTTGCTACAAAGCCAGATGGACCTATGGTTTAATGTTGTTTATACCAAATTCTGACAGCAGAAAGCAAGAATTATAAGAGTCATCAGATCAGGCAATATTTTCCCAGTCTACTATTGTCTAATTTTGGTGAGCCTGTGTAAATTATAGCCTCAGTCTCCCGTTCTTTGCTGAGAAAATGGCACTCAGATTGGTCCTCTGCTGCAGTAGCCCATCTGCTTCTTGTTCTGCATTCAGAGATGACCTTCTGCATATCTTGGTTGTAATGAATGGTTATTTGGGTTACTGTTGCCTTCCTATCTACTAAGGGCAGTCCAGCCATTCTCTTCTGAACTCTAGCATCAACAAGGCACTCAGAGAACTCCACTGGATATTTTCTCTTTTTTAACCATTCTCTGTAAACTCTTCAGATGGTTGTGTGGGATTAACCCACACAGATCAGCAGTCTCTCAATACTCAGATCGGCCTGTTTTGCATTCAGGTTCACTCTGGCCGCCCATTTAAGAGCAGAAACAACAACATGAGCGACCTTCAAGAGAGATAAGCTGCACACATTTGTGCATATGGCACAAATGATTCAAGTTATTTCAAATAATACCATGTGGCTTTTCTTACTTCAGACAGGTGAGCTGTCACAGTCAAAGTTACAGTTTACAAGCTCCAGTCACTTCTTTGATCTTTTATTGCTCCACCACAGCTGTTGGGATTTTTTTTTTTAACTGTTTCCAAAATCTGATCCCTTTAATTTTATGTCATGTCTGAGTTTTTAATAGCAGGTATTTTTTGTCATTTGCAGCTGTGAGATTATTGTGTCTGGTTATGTCCTTGTAACTACGCATAAGGTGTGCCTTCTGTAATAATTATAGTAATAACAAAAATATAACCTAGAAGCAAAGGATAAAACAATTTATTGTGCTGCAAGTTGGTGTACATCAGTCAAACGTGTACAGAGTGATCATTGTTTGAGTATCAGCACAATGATTGCTGTCATTTATCTGGTTTAATGGTTGACTTCTCTCTTAATAAGAAGTATGCAGGGAGTTAGAACTTTTCAACATCTGCAAGTTATACTTTTTCTGTTTGTTTATGTCTGCCTCAAAAGTGCAAAGAGCAGAACAAAATCAAAGGGATATGGGAAAATCTAACTTTCTGAAAGAGCGGGGTGCTTCGACTGCATGTGATTTCAACTATCAGATATGTGTGTGTGTATAAAAGAAGGCGTGGAAGGAGTGTAGAAAAGCTGTTGCAGCTGCCTTTGGTGCATTTTTCTACATCTTGATTTGATTCAGTTCAAATCTCCCTCCCCCCTCTTTTTTGTCTCTATTTTGAAGCCACCACGCTAGTTTCAGCGGTTGTTATGGGCATAAATTTATTGATGTGCACATTCACAGGACAGGTATTGATATGAGCGTATGAACCATAACTTCTTTATTTAGCAAGTCAACACTAGGTGTCAAAATGATTAATATGAAGGCTAGCTTCTCTGTAGAGCCGTGAGCTGTGGTGCAAAGATAGAGAGCAAACTGCTGACTGCTCCTTCTGTCATAGTTTTACATGCTGTACATCTAGAACAGACCGGAGCAGGGTGGGTACTGTGTGTACTGCAGGACGGAGACCATGCTGAGATAAGCTCTCATCGTCCCTCCAGAGGCCTCTCTCCTGCTCTGTGTGTTGTTTTTCTTTCCAGCTAAACTTTTTTTCTTTGAAAATCTATTTTAACTGCTCTTTTCTCAGCTATAGAATGTGAGGTTATGGCTGACAACAACCTAAGTTTGAGTCAATTTTACTTTCTCCCAGTTGTTTGTGGATGACAAACCACCCTTAATTGACAATGGGCTTTTTTTTCTCTGTTTTTCTTCTCACACTTCTTTATCTGTGTTAGCCAGAAACAGCTGTTCTAGTGGAACTTTAACATGTCGAACTGACCTCTAACAGAAGCCCCAAGGCTTCTCTTAATGGCTCTATTCATCAAGGGCACAGACCTCTTTGAATGAACACAAAAGACAAGGTTGGTTGATCGGAGCCATTGTTGCTGTATAAAAGTATAAAATAGAAATGTCATAGAATCTGAACATATCAAAGGGAGACTTTTTTTTCAAGCTTTCAGGTTGTGACCACAGATTTTTGAGGTTTGTTCCTCTTCCATCACAGCTGAAGAGAATGAATTTAATGGGAAAGCTGTTATACGCCACTGGAGCGTAAGCCTCTTACCAGCTGTTTGTGTGAGTGTGCATGAGCATGTGTGTGAACATGCATCTGTGTGGCCCAGAAACATTTGCATTTTGCACTATCAAACCTCTGAATGCACATTCCTTCTGACCCAGCTATTTGGGGAAATAACAAAAAGAACTAATTAACACCTGCTTTTCACATAGAAATGATGACATTTCTCAGTTCTCTTCACTTCACTTCTCTTTTCTTTTTTCTCCTCTTCTGTTTTTAGCAGAAGTGGCAGCATCGTCAAATGTGGTTGATCAGCATGTGTTTTCAACACTTTAGTCCAAAATCTGTGAGAATGATTCTTATTTTTCATAATTTAATTTGTTTTGTTTTGTTTTGTATTTGCAGCCTGTGTGAAGAGCAGATGACTGTATGTGTCACATTGGGAAACATCTTGTTAAAATGTGATTTGTTAGCAAACAGCTCTAAAATTAGAGTACAAATATATAAACTATGTAAGAACATTATCAGCGTTATCATCCACCTGATGATTGTTTGTGCAGTACTCACTCTTGTTTCACTTTGTGATTTAGCTGCTAAATACTGCATTTTGTTCATCATCCACTTTCTAACTGTCTGTCTGCCATCTGAGCTTGTAGTGTATAGTGGGTTTTCAGGGCTTTTAAGCTGAAGCATTTGCCTGCTGCAAGCAAAAATAACACAGTGAGCTGTGAGAGTGAATGAAAAAAAAAAGTGAAGTTGCAGACAGTGCATCTCAATAATAAGCACAAACTTGCTAAGCCAGCAGCAGATTCAGGTGTTGTAGGTCCATAACTGCAAGCAACCCCTTCAACTCTACATAGAAAAATTGTTTGCATAGTGTTAGTTGATTTATTGCTACTGTAAATATAGCAATTGCAGCCATATTAAAGTTTCAGCCAATGACAGACGATGCATCACTTGCTGTACTTCCGAACTTCAGTTTGGCATGCTAAACCAGCGACTGTACTGTAGTAACGTCTTTGGATTTCACGTATATGTAGGCACATCTGTTGGT
>VUQG01015692.1:0-22474 GCA_015106755.1 Etia nguti | reverse complement strand
GTCATATTCAAACTTTACAGTAAGGGGGGGGGGGGATTTCTCTCTGTCTTTGATTTCTATTTTCCACTCAAATCATTCTGTATTCTATTTTGATTGTATCTCGATAGGGTTAGGGTAAGATTGAGCCTCGACACACCCTTGTTTTGCAACATGCTGTACTGTACCATCCATTGCTCTCTGCAGTGCCACCCACGTACCATGCAAATACTGAAACTTTCTTTGCATTCTGAAGTAAAGGAAGTAGACAGCTCTCAGTTCCCGTAACGGAAGTGGTTGCGACTGTTGCAAGAAACTTTTTGTGCACTTTCGCTTTACTCCAGTTTTGTTGCTTGTGTCCATGTTTTGGTCTTTCTTTAATGAAGTCACTTGATGCATGCTGGACATTTTCTTTAACAACCAGCCAGACAAATAATCTTCTGGAAGTTCGATGTCATTAAAGTAGAATCTCATAACCATTAGTCTTGACCTGAGCACAACACACCCTGGCATCCTCTCGGAATTAAAAATCCAGGTGTCCTGAGGAAATGACCAGCTTTTAATCAACGAAACTGAAGTGACGCAAGATCCGTGATGAGGATTGAAGAGACTTTTGTAATAGTAACAGTACATCACCTAACATCTTTCTTTGTGTTATTCACACCCTGAGTGGAGGTGGGTGATAAAAGGAATCTATTCAGATTTAAAGGCACTGGAGAGGGTTAGTCATCCTACTATTATATTTTAATTAGAAGCCATTAGATGGATTTGATGATGGTAATTTGAGTTCTATTCAAGTGAATAACCAGAATAGCCTCAGAGTGACTGCATGATCTATATAGTTCCATTAACTAAGGGACCATAACTCATAGTACTTTTCAAAAGTCTTGAGCCACTCCTGGTTTCTTTATATTTTGCTTCCAAGGAGAAAAAGGTTTTTTGTCTAATAGTTCTCCAGGTTTTCTCAAGGTCCTTCAGAGTATGTCTTTGGACAGTGGCTATTTTTTCACTCATTGGTTGTTGATTTTTGTTTGTTTGTTTGTTAAACCACTTAACACCGACCTAAAATAAACTAACCCAAGGACTGAACCAGTGTTGCGTCTACCCATAATAAATAATTTAGCAAAGAGCAGATCATAAATTGTATCTTTAGACAATTTACATGAATAACACAATTTGACAGGCATGAAATTGTATTTTTACACCATGAAAGTGATTCCCAAAGAGCTATCAGCTGAAAACTTGGCATATCTCAGCATGCTGTGCTGTGTATCCAAAAAAACATCTGAAGACAAATGGACAAATGGAGGACAAAAGAAGAAGAGGCAGGCCTAAAAATCTATCTACAGCAAATGAACCGTATCTAAAAGTCATGTCCATGAAACAGGACCGGAGGGATACATCTGGCTCTTCACGTAATCCATTTACTGTTCACCAGAGATTCAACAGAAACGGTCTCAGTGGAAGGGTGGCTGTCAAGAAGCCATTTTTAAGCACAGGAAAAAGGGAGAAAAGGCTAAGGTGTGCCAAACTACATAAGAACTGACCCGACAATCCATGGCAACAGGTATGATGAAGTGATGAATCCAAGTTTGAAATTTGTACATACAATATAAATGGTGGAGGTCAGGACAGAGGTAGAACAGTGAGTGTCACAGCCAGCGGTGCTGTGGATCTAGTCAAAATTGATGTAATTATGAAGAAAAAAAAGTGCCATTATATTTTCATTCACCATCCAATACAATTTGGAAAGCATCTGATTGGCAGCTACTTTATTTTTTAGATCCCAGACACACTCCACAGCAGTAAAAAACAAAATATGGCAGAAAAAACTCGTCAGGGGTTGGCCTCCCCACAGTCCACACCTCAATATTATTGAACTAGTGAGGGTAGTTCTGTGTAACTAGTGTCATTTTGACAAAGCACAGAAAGAAGACGCCAGGAGAACTAATCCCGAAGATTACTAAAAGAAATTATAAGAAAGCTTGCCTAATATAATTCAGGCTGTGTTAAGGAATAAAAGTGATCATGCCATTGACTTTCCAAGTTGTTAGAGTTGCACAAACTCTGTTTTTGGCTTGTATGTTGTATATTATTTTGTTTCGGTAAGAACATTCCTATTAGGAAGGGTGGCTCAAGACTTTTGCACAGTACTGTACCGTACACTGTTTGTGTATTCGTTAATAAGCAAACTTGATATCTAATTTATTCCCCCAGGTTTCGCAGTTTAAAAAAAAATATCTAGCTGCAACACGTAAATGTGTGTTGCCTTGAACACACACTATATCGCAGCATAAACGAGCACATTTAATGAAGGGTCCAACCCATCTGACCTCCTTTCATAATACTGTCTGCTCTTCGCTGTCAGATAAATAATGATGTAAGCCAGTAGACTGAATATCCTATTTATACGTGAAGGCCTTTTTGCAAAAGCTGTGTATCTACTGTGAATCTTCATTGCCCAGGTTGACAATCTGATTGGACATCATGTACTATTGTAACAGGTTTGCTGAGGCCATGTTGCCAAAATGCCCCCTGTAATAATGTGTAGCGACTGTGATTTGCCTCGTGAATGGAAGAAGATGAACATTCACTGAACCAAATTTAAGATAAGGAGTAAATAAATTTCCCAGTGGAGCCATCAGGCTGTGGACGGCCTCGTATCAAATGCTTTTCTCCGTTATCAAACTGAGTGCCCTGTCTGCTCGTTTTCTGTTTTGTTCCTTCTTCGCGAAACAAAAAGTGATGCATCTGCACACTTCACCTCACTTAACCTTACAGATGTCAATTTTTCACGCTCTTTTAAAGTACTTTATCGCTTTTCTTTCTCTGATGTTTTTCTGGTCAGTACATCCACTCCTGTCACCTTCACTGCACTTTCTAATCATTGATTTGGTGTCTTCAGCGCTGTTGGGCTACCCTGCTGTTTGCTCCTTGTCGATGGCTCAGTGGAAATCAGCCCTGGCTGCACCAGTCTTATTAACACTTTCTGGACCCCACATGGATGTCCAAGTACTTAAAGAATTTGCAGAGTAAGTGACAAAACACTTACCCTGCTGATAAACTCACACATTTCATGCTTTCCATCATTTTCTTCTTCTCTACTTAGGTCTCATTTGGGTCTCCCCTTCTGTGATGAAAGGGGTTTGGGAGGGTTTGGATTTTCGGGTTCGGTAACACTAGAGCTATAGGAAGATGTACAGTCATGGTAAAATTAAAGTTTATCCTCTTTAGGTTCTGAAGTTTTACATAAAAAATTATCTGGTCTTTAGCAGATTAGGTTAGGCAAGATGTCCACCACACTGGACAGTAGTTATGAGGTTTTTGTGCTGATATGCCATGTTTAGTTTTCTCCAAACTGCCATGTTCTTTTAGAGAGAAGAGGCTTTTTTCTGGCAACCCTACTTGTTCAGTTTTCTCTAATTGTACTGTCATCAACTTTAACAATTAAGGTGCTACCCGGGGCTTGTAGAGTCTAAGATGTAGCTCTTGGATTTTTTCTTGTTTTTTTTGTTTGTTTTTTTATGAGCATTGCATGGTGTGATTTAAGAATAATTTTGCCAGGATGTCCACTCCTGCGAAGATGCGGCATTGTTTTAACACACAGCTGAATGCTCAACACCAGCAAACTGGCAAGACTTCTGCTTTTAACGAGGCTGTCACATTTCCCAAAGATTGGTCAATCAATTGTGCTACTTACCCCGTGAACTCTTCTGGAAGCAGGAAGGTAAATCAGTAATGAAATGGTGTAATACATCATGTGTTCTTGTTCATCTTTATGTATTTGCCTACTTTTAGGACATGTGAAGGACAGAATTATGTTTATTATGTCCCTATATGTATAAGCTTACAATTGAAAGCTAAATATCATGAATGTATGACTCTAATAAGCAATGTAAGTGTAACTGTAAATATCAAATCCTTCTTGTCTAAATATGAAGGGTCAATAAGGGGATTACTTCATATGTTGCAGTTTTTGCACATTTTTGAAACACTCATCTGGCAAAACCAAACAAAACACACCAAAACTGTTTTCAGATCACATACACAGACTGTAAGGTAAGCAACGCAGCTGAGCATTCATTACAAACAACATTAAAAAAAAAACCATAACATTCAAGGCATTGGCCTCCAAAAAAAATAAAAATCTATATGGCCATGTTGTGGTTCTGCAAATGTATATGTGCAGTACACATATAAATATTCAGTGTCTGCTGAAATTCTCTCAGTTTACTCGCCTCATCTCTATTTGGGGAAAACTTACAGTAAATATTTATGCTTCTCTTGTATGACTTGTATGTCTCTGATATTCTGTCTACTCATGAAAGTGGGTCCTGTTCATATTTTTCTCCTGTGGAAATATACAACAGAAATTCAATAAATCCACTAAACATTACAGTGTGTTGCATGAGAAAAGTTGGAAAGTGGACATTTTGAATAAATCACAGTATGACTCACAGCTTATAAATCTGTAATACTTGCAGAGGTAAATTCTTACAGTTTTTTTTCCCTTTTTTTCGTGTGGGTTGTTATTCCATGAACATAAGCATTCTGTTTCACAGTTGCTCAAATTTCATAGGAAATTACACTTCTTGATTTTATTCTTTGTTGTTTTTCTCCACTGCCTCCCAGTTGGTTTCCATCTGTGGTTGGCATCAAACTTCAACTCATCCTTGCCGGCTCTTAAATATCGTCTGGTAGAGTTTAATTCAATGAATTGTTGGCAGCAACAGTATGGAACTACAAGTAATTCTGTTTAAGAAACTATGCCAGCTGTATTGCATTGATGTGTCATAAGTGAATCACTGAGGGAAAAAATGTGTTTTTGTGTGCGGAAATGTGTTTTGCAAATGATTTCTAATTAGGTGAAATTGTTTAAGGTTTTGTGAGCGGTGTGATTCACTCAATAAATGGGTTTAGATCACTGTATTGGGTTCAAATAATAATGTTTTGTGTTTTATCTACTCAGAAACAATAATAGTTCATGTTTTAGGAATTTCTAGTCATTAAAAACATGGATTGCTCTACAACTGGAATTGTATAAACTGATGTGCATTAAAAAACAAATCTGTTTCGATTGTCATTCAGTGCTGGCTTCCAAAGTCTGCTGTAAATATTGTGCACTTATATAAGTAAAAACATTCACCATTGGATATGGCAGAGTGCGCAATGCAAGTATATAGGTTTTAAAGGAGTCAACACCCCTACTATAATAATAATAATGCCTGAATTTTGTCTCTCAGCTCTAGCTAAATATTGTCATTTCTTTGGTGTCTGAGAAACACAGCGTGGATCTGTATCCCTTGCAGTACGCTGTGCACGTCTGAAGAAAGAAAGAAATGCTTGATCAACTCAATTTCCTCCAAAAGTGTCATTCTTCTTACCTGCCACCCATTTCCCATCTCCTTTTCTTTCCATTTTTCCCTCTGTCTTTCATCGAGTGCACAGAGGTGCAGATTTATGGTGTTGTCCAGTCAGTGATGGCGTCGGTCCAGCCAGAAAAAGTGATTTGTTGAGAGATTACAGACACAGACGACAGCGAGAGCAGCATTAATGATGTTATGGACAGACTATTGGTGTGTGTGTCTGTGTCTGTGTGCTAGAGAGAGGTGTCCTTTTAGAAGTAGTCACTACTTAGTTTGATAAGGATAGTCAGCCATGTAGCTTTAATAGCAGGGTAGAAAAAAGTTCATCTTCAATGTGACTCTGATATTAATATTAGACGGCCTCTAAAGAAGTTCTTCCTTCTCTTTAGATGCCTTGTGTTGCAGTTCTCCAAAACAGACCTTGTTTTGCTGTTTTTGTATAATGACTCATGCTTTTAGAGGGCTTGATTTGCATATCAGACATCTCAAACAAAGCCATTCATCCTCTGTCTAGATGAAGCCTTACTTATATCTTGGGCATTCACGGGTAGCCAAGCAACTAACATTAGTGCCTCACTGGGTGCATTTTGTAGGAACTAACCAAGGACACACAGAGAGGTCACCTTTGGTCTCCTCTGCCCAGACCTCCAGCCATATGTGGCCTGGTTTGAGGAGCCGCGTTGATGGGGCCCCTGGCAGTGGGAGATGATGCCCCTTCTGTTATACTTAATTACCTCCATGATGGAGTGGTTCCCCCTCTAGCAGAGCCACTGTGTCAGGGACGGGGCGGACACATCGAGCTGACCACTCTCACCTGCCTCACCTTTAACTATCACTCTTGTGAGACCGCTTCTGTGTTTTGCTGTTCTCTTGCACTTTTTTGCACTCAACTCTTTCTTTTAAATATCTGTGCTCCACTTCTTTACACAGACAGTGATGATGACACTTGGCATCATTAGCTTTATTCTTTTTAATACAGGAAAGGAGGCATTGTTGACTGTCCCAAGCTTCATTAGCAGGCCTCCAGCTTGGTTATTAGATTTTGCAGAGTACAGAAAACACAAGCCTGTGCGGAGAAAAAAGCAGAAGGCCCTGAGAGTCCAAACTGTACCAACTAAGAACACACAGGAACAATTTACTGTTGCCGTGGCAAATATTTCAGATTAATTTCTCAAAATGCTCTCATTCGCTGTGTCTTTGTCCCCTTCTATGTCCTCAACTACCACTGAAAATCAAATATAAGTGTTTTAGCTGTAGACGCTTCATGGTTTTCATTTTGTAAAGCCTCTATTACTGGAGGTAGCTCAGATGGTAGAGCGGGTCAACTACCAGTCAGAAGGTTGGCAGATCGATCCATGGTTTGTCCTGTCTGTGTCTATATATCCTTGGGTAAGACACAGAGCTTCAAGTTAACCCAGTTGTATCCACTGGAGTGGATAGAGAACTAGATAAACGTTCTTAGGCATAAATAATGCGTTTCTTTGATTGCAGTGTAGTAGAAAGTTCTTTGAGTACTCAAATTTAGTACAAGGGTGCTATATAAGTGCCAGTCTGCTTTGCCATATATTTGATTATTTTTTTGTCCAGTGGTGGATGCTTGTATTAAACAAGAACAAAGTTTTAAGTAATCTCAATGAGCCACCAGCTCACTCTTCAGACAACACTAAAAAATGGGTGTCAGATTGATTTTTCTGCATTTGGCTCCGTATGATGTCAGGGAGAGCAAATATCCTTGATTCAGTCATTTCAAGCACGCAGTCCTGCCAGTGAGCACCAACCGCCACACCACCAGCTGTTCAACCCTTCTGTTTGTGAGAGGCTGCCAATCAGAAGGAAGTTGAGAAAGTTAAATGGAGGGAGAGGACTTAGATGACAGTTGAGGTTCAGTACGTGAATCATAACATGCTCGTAGAGTCTAAATATAAAATATGGAGCTGAAAACAAGCTTAATAGGTCCCCGTTAAAGTGGAAGTACATATTCAGACATTCTCTTTAAGTCAGCTATCTACTTATTGAAATTCAGTACTCACAAACAAACACTGTAACCATCTGTGACATTTTGGGGCTGAACTCCAGCCTCTTGCGTAAAGAATTGTTTAAAACTTAAGAGAGAAAGTAGTTGTTGTTATGTTTTTTTTGGTGGAGGCTTCTAAAATTGTGCAGATAGCAATGAAGGATGTAAAGGCATACACAAAAAGAAAAGCATAAACAACCCCAAAAGGACTGCACTTTTTATTTTTTATTCTTTCTGGCAAGAAATTCTTTAACTGAAAATCAGTAGATAACGACTGGTTCTTCTGAATCGCCTCTCTACATGGTAAACTTTTCAGTAATTGCAGCATTATCCATGAATGATGAGGCAATCTGCTGTCTGAACAAAGACTTGCAGTGTGTCTCAGTAGATGTGCTCAGGTATACAAGGACGTTCCAATACAGCAAAACAGTCTGATGCATGATCAGAGTTCTGAATGATGGTACACCAAGAGAGAACAGTTCTGCTTTTTCAAATGTAAATTCAAAGTGAAACTCTGAGCCACACCTCTATAGGGTGTTTATAGAGTTAAATACAGGATGTGCGTCAGCTTTGTGTGTGTGTGTGTGTGTAATAGATTTATATTTTGTTCCACCATATCCCAAAGGTGCTCTAGTGGATTGAGATCTGGTGACTGTGGAAGCCATTTGAGTACAGTGAAGCAGCCATCAGAAGATATTTATGCTGTAGTCATAACGGAATGGACATGGTCAGCAACAATACTCAGGTAGGTTGTTGTGTTTAACCAATGCTCAATTTTAGCTCAATTTTCAACCAAGGACCCAAAATGTACCATGAAAATAACCCCCACACATTGGCACAAGGATAGGATGGATTCATGCTTTCATGTGGTTTATGCCAAATTCTGACCCTACTATCCAAATGTTGCAGCAGAAATCAACAGTCTTTCCAGTCTTCTATTGCCCAATTTTGGTGAGCCTGTGCAAACTGTAGCTTCTGTTTCCTGTTCTTGGCTGATAGGTGTGGCACCAAGTGTGGTCTTCTGCTGCTGTAGCTCATAAGGGGTTATTTGAGTTACTGTTGCCTTTCTATCAGCAGTCTGGCCCTGGTCCTCTGAGCTCTGGCATCAATGAGGTGCCTATATGCCTAAATGCATTGAGTTGCTGCCATGTGCATTTAGGTATTTACTTAACAGCAGTTAAAAAGATGTGCGTAATGAAGTGGCGAAGAAGTGTATACCTGGACACGGAGGCTATTGATTGCAGTGTGAACTGTTTTAAGGAAGCTGTGAGTAGGACAGAGAAGTAAAACTTGTTCAATGATTCGGATGTTTGATAACCACAAACTCAACAGAAATGTGACACAGCATAAAAAAGAAAAGAAAGAGGGGGAAAAAACCTCATTTGTAAACTCTGAAGTAGAATGACGTTAAGAAAAATGTGTGTGGTTAGTTACAGAGAAACTGGATATTTTTTAATTTATGATGAAAAGTGATCTCATATGATGTGGAAAAAAACCGTAATTCACTGGCTCAGTTGAAAGGTTCGATCTCCTTCTTTAACACAATTATACTTTCAGTTTCCTCCTTCTCAACGAAGTATTACAACTCTTCTCCGTTTCTGTAACGATCATTTAGCCTTTGGAGAGATGCACTGCAAACTAAGTTATGCTTAGTTTTTACAGCATGATTAAAATGTAGACCCGCATGTGCTGTATTTGTCCCTGATCAGGCAACAGTCTTTTATTATTGGCAATCTCTGAATCACTTTTAGACTAGAAAAGCTCTAAGGCTGAAGTGCTCATGCTGGGCGTTGGTAAACTGGTGTAACTTTTGATGGTCTTCTAATAGATCACGTTTACGTGTCTAGCGGGAGGTGTTTTTTACATTTTCAACCACATCCTGATTTTACCTACGGAGGAGACTTTCCACAGGAGGACTGTTTATCGCAGCTGTAGTTAGCAGCAGACCTAAAACCTAACTTGACCCGACTTGATTTAATCCGCAAAGTCATTTTTGCTTTGGTCGACAAGGTCTCGACTGATCACTTCATCTCTCGTCGTCCTCTCAAGCGCTCATCCGCTTGCGGACAGCACCCACAGCGCGCTGCACAGAACGAACATTAGAATAAGTTAATGTTACGGTGCAGTGTGGGAGGACTCTGCTGGTGACAAGCTGTTCACTGGACGAGAAGCAAGTGACATCGCACAGAGAAACTCAAGCGCCGCGCCAGCAGCTAGACATCTCGTTTCGTTTACCCTGTACCGGGCCCAGAGGAGCACAGCTGCGCCGTCTTTACGCACAACCAGAAGAGCTTTCTGTGAGACGGCTGTGTGTCGCCACCATGTCCGCGGCAACAGCATCAATAGCAGATGTATCCAGGACTGATATCACAAACAGAAATGACCGGAATAAGTCAGGTAAGAGAGATGAAATAGAGAAACCAGATGCTGTTTAATTTAGACTAAGCCAGCGTGCAGGAATCTCGAGAGACGGAAATGTCACTTGTGCACTGATGCCAGTTTTACTCTGTTGTGTGCTTCTTGTTCAGGTAATGTGCGTGTCCATGCATGTGTGTTGTACAATAGCCCTATAGGGACTTGCTGTTTGCTGTTGTAGCAGTTTCCCAACAATTGCACTGTAAGGATTAGTAGCTAGGGTCCTATATAATAATAATAAGATCTGATAGATTGTTTGAACTAGACATCGCGGTAATAAAATGTAACTTTTTTAAAAAAAAAGAAAGAAAGAAAGCAGGGTTGATTGGTGCCCGATTACCGGTTAGTTGATATAATTGTCAGGTGTTATGAAGAAAGAAAGAAAAAGAAAGAGGAAGCGAAAAGGGGTGTATTTGACGTCAAGCAGCTGGACATTTCACTCAGACACACAAGTTACATAAAAATTCTTCTTCTTTGCACCGAAGTGTGTCTTTGTGATGAGATCTGAGTTACTAATGGTCTCCGTGGTACAATTTTATCTTGTTTATGGTTTACTATTGTCTCTTCGTCTTTTATTTTACCAACGACAGTGAACTTTTGATATAGTTTGGTGCACTTTATGGTCTGCCACATGTCTTTCTTCGAAGTGCACAACTCATCCTTGGATATTTTCCTCCAATTTAATACATTCAAAAGTAACCTCCACTAAATCAGTCCCTGTAACCTGTCTGTTTTATTTGAGTGAAAACGCAAAGCAGGTGTCTCCCAGTAAAGAAAAAAAAAATCGAAAACCTGGTTTTGATTTTCCCTAAACCAAATACATCATACTTCCAAGTTTTGCTGGAAATCACGGCCTTCATCTCCTTTTGTTTATGTGCATTCCAACTGCTTGTTTTACAGTGAAGTCATACTCTTGTAGACTGATCATGCAGGAACTGCTGGTGTACTGAGCTGTCACAGTGAGAGACCTCCCCCCCTGTAATATGCTGAGCTCCATGCTGTTCAGTATGATAACCTTGGTTTTTTTTTTCTCTTAATGTTGCTCCAGATGGCCTGTGTGTTTCCACCAGTCTTGCAGGCCTTTTGTTTAATGATTTATCACATTTCCTTCCTTGATACCGCTAGAATTCAGCTCAGCACGGCACTCGGCTGTTACAGAGGGCTGTGTTTTGTCATGCAGTGTTGTGCAGCCCTATAGGGGTTCAGTGCTGATAGCTATGGAATGACTGCCCCATTCCACATTGACTCTTATCCGCAGTGCCCCCCTCCCCCCCTTTTTTTGTTTGTTCATACAGTTCACCTTGAATTATTGTTGTGCAATCTATGAATTCCAAGTTGTGTTATCGTTCCTATGAATACAAATTTTCTTTTGAAGATACATGAATTATACATGTACCCACAGTTTGGATGAACTTTGTGTGATTAATGCATATTTACAGTATCTCAAACATCATTAGCAGCAACAACTGTAGAAGTTGCTGCAAATATTCCTCACCAGCTGACCTCCGGCTTTCTGCTTTAGGTAATTCCAAAGCTCAGTGCACAACCATGCCTCAGCCAAAAGTGGGCAACCACCAGATCATCCAGGGAAATGGCACTAATGTGGGTACAGTCATATTACTACAGTGCCCGGGGAAACACAAACTGGTAGGCAGTGATATGAAGTGTGTCATGGGCCCCAACAGCACCTACTGGACAGGAGAGGCCTATTGTCAAGGTAAGTGGAAACCGAAACCTTGAGATGACAGTTAATATACAAAAAATGGCACATATTAATAACCCATTTGTAGCGAGGTGTATGTCACTTCATGGACCTAATTGCATATTCATTATCCATACCAAAATGTGTGTGTATGCAGATTAAATGTCTCAAATGCTTTTCCTGGAAAAACTGCAGAGGCTGCAAAACTCCCACTGAAATGTCTGTCAGCTCATTATTCCAAAGTGATGGAATATATATTAAACATTATGTGTAGGCATTGTTGTTAGGGACCAAGTTACATGCAGATACTTAAGTTGTATTTGGCTTGCGCTAATTATGACTTTAATTTGTGTGGGAACAAAATGGAGAGAAAATGATGTGCTGTTTGTGGATACATCTCATTAAGCAATAATATTAATGCTACTAACTGGCAGCGAGGAATCATTTCAGGCAGGTGTACAACCAGTGAGGAAGTGGAAAAGCTGAGGGCAGAATTTTAATTATATTTTTTAGAATCAATCACCATGGGAGAGATGAAATTGTCTGACTGACACTGAAAGAAATAAAAAAAAAAATTATATTTTATTGTTCTTTCAGTGATGAGCTGGCAAGAACACTTTGTTGCAAAATGACTTTTTATTTCTGCAAGTCTCTGCTGGATAATGACAATGAAACACTTGTGGCATAATACAGCAGTCTGTGAGGTAGACAATATCTGCAAACCTTGTGTGAGGTGGCATTTGAGCCTTCTGGTTGTTGTTATAAACAGGTTTTGTAGCATGATGAATGGAATTGTAAAAAAAAAAAAAAAAAAGTGCATGAGGCAAAAATCAGTCAACACATCAGTCAACTGGCTCTTCTTCTGTCACTCTTCAGCTCTGTCTTCCAATGAATTTGGTTTCCGCGTGGCTGTGGTGGCATCCTTTGTGAGTTCAGGCATAATCCTCTTCATGTCTGTGGCCTTCATCACCTGCTGTTTGCTTGACTGCATCAAGGAGGAAGAAAAGAAAAAGGAGGAGAAGTGAGTTAAGGATTACTGGAAAAGTTGAAATTAAGATTTTAAAAAGTAAAAGTAAATCTTGTAAGGTATCATTATTGGTAAAATGTAATTATAAGGAAAGCATACATCACAATAAACTGCAAAATACTGGATTCTTATACAAATAAATATGAATACATAATAAATTAGATGGGTTCTTAGCTTAAATGATTGTGTATGTGTCTTTATTTTGCTTCTTTGGAGTAACAAGTGGCATTTATATGAAAGCACAGAGAAATTCTAACTGTGTAAAACATGACAAAGGCATGGCAAAAAAAAAGGGGGGGGGGGCTGCTTGAATACAGTGTATTAATAGATGTGTCTATTTATTTCCAACCACAGGTACCAAAATACAATATTAGGTCTGGTGAAATATGAAATACTGACATGTATGGTTATTTTTATGCCAGTGACTCAGATCCGTGGCAATGGGAGGAGCCGGCCCAGAACCAGGAGAACAACATGTCTCGTTATAGTCATAAGGGCCGCAACAACAACAACAACAACACCCAGGAGAATCTGCTTTCTCCATGGGACACCGCTAACCCTGCCCTGTGTGACAGCATACGATCTTGCAGGTGAGATGTGCTGAATTTCATTTGAATGCTCCACAGTGACAACAAAAACAACAACAACAAAAAACCCAACTTCTTGTCTTTTCTTACACAGATGTCATCAGCATTACGCCTATGGTCCTGCCTGCACAAACTATGGCCCCCAACCTCCCCCTGCTGCTCTTCCTGGACACGAATATAACCAGCCTCTCTTACCCCAAATGCCAGAACCTGACCCACCTCAGTATCCTGGCCCTCCCCTGTCCTCCTGTCAAAGTACAAGCCCGGGCCTGGTCCAGATCTCAGCAGCGAGGACTGGTTTGGTGTGGCAGTATGAAGGACAACAGAGCAGTTTATCAGGAGCAAACCCATTAACCACAGATGAGGCCCCTGGGAGGAATATAAACTCAAACAGGAATATATACCCCAAAGAACTTTCCATAAGGATTATATCAGTGTGAGGACAGCGCACAAAAATCATCAATCAAGACTTTGTTTAATATCTAAATCTGTACAACAGTGTCAGCTGTATAGACGAGGACTGCGGGATGTAATAACTATATCAGTATGTTTTGGTGTATCAGCAGTGGCAAAATGGCTCTAAAGAGACATTGATCTGACAGACTAATGTGCCTTTTTTTTGCAAACTGTAATGGCACACTGCCCCCTGTCTGTAAAGAGGAGCCAGTGCATTTTCAGGACACCAGCCTTGGAGAGAGCTGTTCTTCGGATGTCAAGAGATTTGAGCTTAAAAGGAAGTTCTGCTGCTTGAGGTTAACACTTAAGGGATCTATTGCGATATAATTAACTTTGCTGGCAGCTGAGGAGAGTGTGGGAAACTGGGAAAAGTTCACGCTGTGACACGAGCAAGAGCTGTTATAAAACACTGGCCTGTGTGTAAATAATAATTTTGAGAAATGTAAATAAATGACAGACGTATAATAATAATGAGTGATGCATTGGAGTGGGAAGAGTTTATTTAACAATATAAATGCCTACTTTCATTATTATTATTATTATTATTATTATTATTAGTAGTAGTAGTAGTAGTAGTAGTGTTCAAGCCTTTAGGTTAGAATAACCTGATGTATGATTATCTGTGGCACTTCTGTGGTTCAGTGTTCGCCACATAAAGCTGTAGTCCGCCACTGTCGGCCCGGCTCATTGTCATCATCATGTAGCCTTGAGGTCGGCCATGTGGTGACGCCACGGCCAAGCGTGCTGATGTAACGGAGCAGCGGAGCACCGACTCACGGGGGAGACCAGGAAGTTTTACCGGGGAGGCTGTCGGTCCGATTGTCAAGTCCACACACGGTGTTTATTTGTCAGTATGTCAGGTTTGTGAAGCGAGGGTAAGATGTTTCGCTTTGTCGTGAGTACTTTGCGCGCATCCTTGCGCCAAAGCCAAGACTTCCAGGATATCCTATCAGGCTCTCTCTCTCTCTGTGGGTGCGCCACTTGTTGCTGTAAATTCATAGCATAGTGTAATTCATTCATAGTATAAAGTAGTCGTTGTTATACATAGTTATTAAGTAATTTATTATGGGTCAACATCATCGTTGGTCCCGATATGCAGCCTGTAAATAAATCGGCAGGCGTTTTATAGGCTATTGTCATCAGAGGCATCCAGACCTTTATTAAAGATACGCAGCTCCTTCTGTTGTCAGTTTAGTCCACAGAGAGCATTAACTGGACATTGGGAAAAAGGTCAATCCTGTTAAAATATTAAATTGGTGGAATCTTTCCTACTGGAAGGATTATACTGAGAATAACTAGACCATGCAATGTAACACTATGACAGTACCTGACACTTACCTACTAATTTAGTTAATAGTTCATGTTTTATGAACAGATGGCAGAAATATTAGTTGCATGTTTGCTCATCAGCTGCAGCCTGTAGCCTGTTTATTGTGTTAAGTACACAACTGCACATGAAAATATCAACAGTGGTCAGGGCAAGTGAAATATCCCTTGTACTGAATAAGTGTAGCATCTTCTTTTAAGAGAATGGCAGGCAATGCTCATGCATATTTCTGGGGGGAAAAAAAACTGGTTCAGAGCCCAAACTATTAACAATAAACACCTTACAGCCTTTCTGCTGTCTCTCACCATTTTATGCATCTTAAATTGTAGTTGGCTGATTTTAAGTACTAACATTATGCTATAGAAGCTATAAAGTGTTGTCAAACTGACAAATTTGCAGCTATTGTATTCGCCGTTCTAAACAAGAGAATAAACCTCTTAGTCCCTTATTTTCAGAACACAGCTGATGCCAAGACTAGCTTACTAAGAAATTACTTAAGACTAGCCATAAAATCTGCAGGCCTTCTGTTAGGGCTTTGTCGCATGAGCCAGTTATGGAGGGTCATAACCTGTTTCTGGCCTGGTCTCCACGCTTTGACCAGCAGTAGCCTTGAGACCTCTTGTTAAGCAATGTCTTTTCACTGTCGTCAATCTTCTTTTACTAGACACCGATGGTTACCAAGAGCAGCTGCAGAGTGACTCCCAGTTCCTGTGCTTAGATCAGAGGATGGACACTGAGCTGGTTGACAGACTTGTCCTGCAGCTCAACAGGATCTACCCGCAGATACTAAGCGACAAGGAAGCCCACAGGGTCACTGCAGCTATTTGTGTTACACAAACAAAACAGAAGCATACTGTGCAGATGCGTGCAGTGATTCAATGCAGCCTGTGTCTCCCTGCAGTTCAGGAACCTAAGCGTGCCCACCAAGGTGCGGTTAGCAGAGCTCTTGAAGCACCTGCACAGGAAAGGCGAAGAGGCATGTCATGAATTCTACAGAGCCCTTCACATCCACACAGAGGACATCTACTTTAGCCTGCCCAGCAGAGTCAGAGAAAGAGGTAAAACACTGAGCTTTTATTGGCTACAGATTCCAGATTGGATGATAGCTCTTTCTTCTCCATAAAGTTGAATTTCACATTCATTTTATTGCAGACACAACTATTGAACCAATGTCTTTGTGGGACCTAAAGGTTCTGTTTTAACCCTTAAAGCATAAGTTTTGTGCCTGCTAAGCCCTTTTTTAAAGCACTGGTTGCTTTTTCTACCATGTTAAAAAAAAAAGTGCATCTTGTATGTTTTGAGTGATGAGGTTAGACAAATTACAGGGGCAGCTTCCAAAGTGTCCTATAAAGGTGGCTCCCCTGCTGTGTCTAGCTTTACATAGGCTTATCCTGTTTAAGATGCAAAGAGAAGCTAATGTGCTGCCTAGACCGCTGTCCAAGTAGCCATTTAACACTTCACAGGTTGTTATTTAAAGTGGAATGCTGCCTTTTAACCTCTTTTACTTTCTGTTTTTAGAGGTGGCAGATCCAAAATGCACTAACAGCAAGACAGTTCGGCAAGAGCAATATGTGCTTAACGACAGAGGTACATATAATCACCATCACTAACAACAGAGCAAAGGGTTGTTTCTATGTAAATCATTCAAATGTTTAAAGTTTAAGAATATTGAGATTTCACAAACTAAAAAACATTCATTGATTTATACAATGATATTATACGATAAGTGTTGCTGTTTCTTAGTTATTATAATTCTGCTATAGTTTAGACAATTCATGACGTGCTTTCCAGGAAATTGCACTTATTTATTTCAAAAACATGCCCACTCTTACTTGCGATCCCTCTCAGGAGGAATCATGCAGATTTAGTTGCATGAAGTTCATGAAATACAACCACAAACATAAACTAATAGTCAGCAACATCTGACAATTTCAAGTCAAATGTACAGTGTAATCTGTAGTGTGTCACTAACTTGATGGCAGCAAAGCTCTCAAATGTACTGCTGTTAATGGTTGAGTTATTCTGTTGATTTATCGGTTTAAAAATATGACTAAACTCTAAAAACTGACTTTCAGTCCAACAATGGCCTTAACTATGGGGACAGTTTGAAAACAAATGCAATACTGGTAATCACTTGTAAAAAATAAATAAATAAATTACAAAAAAAATTTTTTTTATAGATAGATAGATAGATAGATAGATAGATAGATAGATAGATAGATAGATAGATAGAGATATATAATGATAATATGCAACTAATGACTCATAAAACCCCTATATGTGTCATTTTCTTCCTTATATTGACTGCATGGCTTTTTTTATTATTATAGTTTTACAGTTTGAGTGAGTGTGAGTCAGGGTCCCTCTGTACCCCCTCGCTGATCCTAAGATAAGCCCCTTAAGCTCAACTAAGCTGTGGACTTTAGCAAACGCAGTTGTCTGTTGAACCTTTTAACCCCCCTAGCATCAGAATACGGGCCCCATCACTGCTCTTTACTGCTCCACCATTCATCATTCCATCACACTGAGAGCTCGAGCTTTGTGAGGGTAGTTAAGCTCATGTATAAAGCAGCTTCCTCTGTCCTGCATTCCTTTGAACAGTCAGAGCTGCATCCACTGGGTCAAAGGTATGTCAGCAGGGAAATGGGTCATCAGACATGCCGTGAAACACTGACTCCTGATCATAAGTCATACTAAGGAGCTTGTTTAGCTTGTGAGCAAGACAACTTTATGTACACAGAGCAGATTTAGGACTCTTGACTTTGCCATTCAGAATAGCAGCTATTATTTCAGTTTGCCTGTGGTATTTAGTTTTTTTGGATCATCTAATTTATTAAGTAGGTATTAAGTAGGCCACCGCACAGTGATCAGATAATTGTATAGTTAATAACTTTATTCTCTCCTTCTGCAGGACCAATGTTCTTCCTGAGCTGCTTTAGTTTTGTAGTTGGAATTGCAATACTCTACTATTACGGAGGTGAGTCGTGGCACAAAAAGGAAGAGGGAAAAAGACTTGAGACTTACTTTACTTACTTTGATCATATTCTACATTTCAAAACACACCCTCCATATACTCAAAAACTCTGTTTTTTTGCTCTTCTTTATAGACACCGAGGGTGAAACCTTGAGATGCACTGGAGTGTTTCTTCACTGCTCTGCAGCAAGACTGAGTAAAGATGCTAGAGATGTTTTAATTTCATATGGAGAAGTTGGAAAGTAGAAAAAAAAGAAAACATCAAGGCTATGAGAAGAAGAAGTCATGAAAAATGTCTTTTTTCTGTGCCAAACTCATCATTTTCCTAAACCGCACATACTAATTTATGTACGAAAGTACTAATTGGAGGAATACAACTTGACCTGACTCTTTCTGTCACAAATTCTCACAGCGTACATCTCCTGAAATGGCAGAACTATGCAATGTTCTTCCAGAGTACTTTTATGTATGACTCTTGCCTGGATTTCATGTTTGTAGATAGCTATATTTTTTTTTTAAACTAAAATTGTCAAATAACCAAGTGTAACTGTGCAGCTGCACTCCCACAAAGCTGTTTTCACTTATTGAAGACTTAGTCGGTTGTTTGGGTGCAACAAAACCAAGAGTGGGGGCAATGAAGTGTATTTTGAGGAGAGCTTCAAGTAGGAGCACCTGTGTGGGTCAGCTCTTGGTTTGCACTCAATTTAACAACTTGAAATTTTCATTGCTTTGTTTATTAACACATTTTACAGCAAAGATTTTCTTTTTTTTAAATGCACAACAAATACATGTATGATCACACCTTAGCCCACTTCCAGTGCCTTCTATGAAATCTGCTAAATAAAGGGCGCTCTAATAGTGTTACTTATTTTCAAATAAAGCACAACAAATTAGGATCACCTGTGTTTCCATCTTATTATTAGTCTAGTGTAACAAATATTCAACAAAGGTATTTGTAGAAATAGGTACATAATTAATTAAATGCTGTATATGTTACCGTAGTGTAGCCACAAAGGGAAATTAAAGGTAATTAGCAGTGCATTGATTAGCTTTTCCGGGTTAGTTTCTGGCACTGTTAACTGCACTGTCATCATGAAATGGAGATTATGTTAAATTATTCATCTAATTGATTCAACAGCAGCAAGACATACACTAGAGGGCACTGCTTCCTTACTCATACACACACAAAAAACAGAAAAATATTCAAGTGTGCTATAACAATGACAATGGGAAGCAGGGATGAGACCTCATTAATGAATAATGACAGTCAATTTGGTTGAATGAGTTAAGCTAACTTGATGAAATGCTCCATTAAATGCTGCTAGCTAGACTGCCTTTGAAATACCCTGATGGGTGCATGTGAATGCTTTCTGTTTCTTGTAATAAACGATGTGCAGGAAAGTAGCCACATCGGAGGTAAGGTCTACATCACAACAGCAGAGCAGAGGTGTCTGATCTCAGGAGATTTTCTGCACTCGGCAGCATTTTCTGCCTCTGTCTTCCCCGCAAAGTGAGAGCAACAGATGAGAGGGGAGTCAAAGAGAGAGAGGAGGAATTGGGAGGTGCTAAAGGGGGCTGGAAATGTCACCAGAGTGATTGTTCAGTTCACACTCTGGCATCCACATTCCCACGAGAGAGCTATTAATACGCTCGCTTCAAAGGAACTAAAAGTCCTCGTTGATCATCAGCATCCTCTGATGCGCAGCCCCCACAGAGTCACTTTGTTAAACTTCAAGACAGAGCAGTAGGAGCCATGGATATACATTATGTATATATATCAGTCTACAGATCTCCAAGTGAAGCTGTGTGTCTCATCAAATCTGGCTCTCAGTGTGGCTGTTTCCACGGTTACCAATAATAGTTGTAGGGGAGGAAAAGGATGAGATTGTAACGTTTTGCCATCTGAAAGGTGCTTCCTCACAACCACGTTGGAGAAATTATAGATAGTTGCATGAATACGATTAAGGTTTTTAGGTGATAATTATGTGAAACAGCCTCAAATTTCCTTTACTGGATATTTATGTCAAACCACTCAAGTGTATAAAATGAGCATTTGCTAGTGCTCAAATTGGGGTTTCAGTGGCATTGCTGCCTAATTAAGGCTTCCGTTTTAACAAGTAGTTCTGCCGGGGTCTGTGCTCTGTTGACTCTGACTCACCAGCTACTTCTGGTCCAAAGAACCACAAACAAAATCCGGCTTTGCTCATCACAGAGGGATTCATAGCACAACCAAACATTGTTATAACTGAATGTTAGGCATGACGCCTGTGGGATAGAGTTGATAGTAAAGTTAAAGCTGTGGAGGTGGGTAGTGGTTTTGAGGCGGATGAGGTACGCTCTGTGCTGCATACATGTGCTCAGCACACCCATTAAACCTGATCATTGGTGCAATTAAAAATTAAAGAGTGTTCAGGTGTGTGTGTGAGACTGTGCATCCATGTCTGGCTAGTGCCTCGGGCCACTGTCGGACAGCATAGGAGACAGACAGCATGAGGTCACATGGTCCTGACTGCTGCTGTCTCCACTTTCCTGTTTGTCCATTCAGAACAAATGTTGTGTTGTTTACGTACCAGACCTCTTTGTCGCTATAGCTGTTTCTCTCTTGTTCGCTATTTTCTCTCTGTGCCTGCAGCCATGTAGGACAATGATTTTCTGGTAAATGAACAGCCGCGTATTTTGTTTGAGTTGTTTTCTGGTAGAAATTTCTCTGCGAGCCTGGAGAGGTCACTGTGTTTGTAGGTCACGTAGGTGATTGTGAAGGTCCGGTCAGAAGAGGAGAGGACCAAAAACATGCTGACGACATGAAAGTTTTTAGGAGCAAACTGCAGAGTAAGGCAGGAAAGAAAATACCTGTTTGAAAAGAGAGAGAGGAGCACTGAGAGACTGTCAAAATAAAGCATACACACACATAGATGTGGCTGTGTGTAGTCAGTTGTTGTAATTTGTTCGATGGACCCCAAAAGCTGTGATGAAGATGTTGACCACCACGATGATGAAGACAAGACCTGTGGCCAAGTTTTCCATGAAGTTCAGCCTCTGGTGTTTTTGCTCATCATTCAGGTTCAATCGAACTGTGAACAAAAACAGAACAACACACAAACACACACTCAGATAATGTCTAATTACACAATAATCTACTCTATTCTGGGACTAAAGCCAACTCATTATGGTGCAAAGATTTACTGTCAACCACAAATCTATATTTACTTAATTCTGGGTTCAGAATGCTCATACGTCTATGAGTGTCTTTTACTTTATGACAGAAGCATGTGAGGAAACAATGCAATACTCAGTTTTTCATTTTTCACTTAGTGGAAGCTCAGATTAACGTGGCAAAAAAGTTAGATCTGCTGCAATCAATTTACTATGTTATGAAAAATATTAGCTCATTTTGAATTTGATTACTCAAAAAAGTTGGGACAAGGAAATGCAAAAGGCTTTAAAAGCAAGTGGTACTTAAATGAAACAGCTTAAGGAACATTCTGCAACTAATTAGCTGAATCGGCAACAGGTCAGTAACATGACTGAGTATAAAAAGATCATCTTAAAGAGGCAGAGTTTGTCAGAAGTAATGGTGCAGTAGGCAGAGGCTCACCAGTCTGCAAAAAAACTGCATTTACAAATTGTGGAACAATTTCAGAATAGTGTTCCTCTTTGTAAATTGTGAAGACTTTGAATTTCTTATCAGTTACAATTCATAACATCATCATAAGATTCCAATAATGTGGAAAAATCTCTGTGCACATGGGACAAAGATGAAAATCAATACTGGATGCTCGTGATCTTTGGATCCTCAGGTGACACTGCCATAAAAACAGGCATGACACTGTCATGAAAATAGGTGCAGAATGGCACAGCTGTCAGCCACCTCCTGTACATGGATGACATCAAGCTGTATGCCAAGAGTGAATGAGACATCGATTCACTGATCCACACCACCAGGATATACAGCAATGACATCGGAATGTCGTTCGGACTGGAGAAGTGTAGTCGGATGATAACAAAGAGAGGGAAGGTAGTCAGAACTGAGGGGATCAAATTACCAGAAGGCAACATTGCAGACATAGAGGCCAGCTACAAATACTTGGGGATCCCACAGGCAAATGGGAACCACGAAGAGGGCGCTAGGAAAGCTGCAACCACCAAGTACCTGCAGAGGGTCAGGCAAGTCCTGAGGAGTCAGCTGAACGGTAAGAACAAGATCCAAGCTATCAACACCTACGCCCTGCCCGTGATCAGGTACCCTGCTGGGGTAATAAGCTGGCCAAAGGAGGAGACAGAAGCCACTGACATCAAGACAAGAAAGCTCCTGACCATGCATAGAGGGTTTCACCCCAAGTCCAGCACCCTGAGGCTGTACACTAAGCGGAAGAAAGGAGGCCGGGAACTGGTGAGTGTCAGCACCACAGTCCAGGATGAGACAAGAAACATCCACAAATACAACACGAAGATGGCCCCCACTGACAGCGTGCTCAATGGATACCTCAGGCAGCAGAAACCCAAGAAGGAGGAGGAAGACAAGGAACCATCATGGAAAGACAGGCCCCTGCACGGTATGTACCACTGGCAGATAGCGGAGGTGGCTGATATCCAGAAATCCTACCAGTGGCTGGACAAAGCTGGACTGAAA
>VUQG01015689.1:0-10621 GCA_015106755.1 Etia nguti | reverse complement strand
GTGTTTAAAAAAAAAAAAAGGGGGGGGGGGGGGGGTGCACAGACTTTATTTTTTTTTACTTCCAGCTTGAATAAATGTCTACATGTCGACACACAAAACTGACTGATTTAGCCAACCCTAATTAGTTAACATAAGATGACAATTATTCAGCCGAATGGCTAAAACATTTGGTGGTTCTTTACTTGTTGGTCACAGGGGTCAGTTACTTTAATCAGCTGTGCACTGTGTTTACTGGCATCACGTCTTCTGTTGTATTTGTTATATCGCTCTTTCTCTTTATTTGTTGTAATAAAGACTGGAACAGGAGACAAGTTTCTCCAAAGTCTTGCGCTATGCGTACTTTTCACTGTTGAGGTCAACTGTCCACTAGCACTGCTTCAGATGGTAAAAACAGTTTGTGGCATGACTTTCCTTTGCAGAAATAGTTTGCAGTGTGTTCTGCTCTGGTTCTTTGTCGGACTTTAGATCTCCACACTACTGAATTATTTTCGACAGTGACCTCTTCTTTTGAGTCTTGGGCTGCGTCTGTTGGGGCGTCACGTTCAGTAACACTGTTGCTGTAAGGATTTGTTAAAGTTTGCTGCTGTCATTTTGTCTTTTCATTTTATCTCACTCACACTTCAAACATTCTGTTGTCTATTGACTCCAGCAGCCCAAACATTAGCACACGTCCTCCGCCACTTCTTGTCCTACACTCTGTGTGGCAGCCTAAAAGGTTGTTGCTCTGACTCTATTCCAAGCATCTGATTGGTTCAGCTCAGCATTATTCGCATCCTTGGCTAGAATGACTTCCTCCAGGAAATATGAAACATAGTCAACATAAAGTTGATTGAATAGTTATTTTGTGTTGACCATCTATGATTAGAAGTACAAGAGGATACTTATCTCCAAGAGCATACAAAGTTTTGTAGCACCAGTGCTCTTATTCTTTCTTCTGCAGCAGCCATATTTTCCCGGACAAAGATAACTCGTCACAGATGCCCAGGAAAAGGAAGCAATACAGAGCTTAATATGGTCTTTGATTTATGAGGTTAAATGAACCAAACAGAAGAGTAAACACCCTCCCACGGCCCTTTCCTCTGCCAGCAAATCCTGGATGATGTCCTGAAAAGAAGCTGACAAATTAATGAAATCTCTTCTGTGTTTCAAGAGAAGCTCAGCGCTGTGGGAGAAGTCTGATGTAAGAGCTAATACGCAGTGTGCAAGTCCATTTTACGCCATAAGAGTTAAAGGAGATGCTGCCAGAAGTTTGAGGTCTGGAGAGGTGATGTGGGCTGATGGAGAAAGGCTGGAAGCAGCACCAGGAGCAGCAAATGTTTATCATATCACACACAAATGCACACGCACAATGTTACTGACACATTTCCCCAGACAGCCATGATGAGCCAAGCCAATTCAGGCAGAAAATTGTTAGCTTCCTCCCAACCACTCTTCAGCTCAAATGTATTATTATCTCGGTTACATCCTCCCTTATACCGCTCATATCTTCCCGTCTTGCATTCTGCCACCCTCCGTGTCTACATCCCTCTGTTTTCCCTCCTTTCCCTCGTTCCTCTATGCTGCTCTCTGCTTTTATCACTTAATGCGGGTTGTACTCTTTACGTGAAAGGGCACAGGAAAGGATGCAAGGAGAGAACATGAGACCGAACAAAAGTAGGCAAAATAGTTCCCTTTTTTCCAGGTGATATCACAGAGAGAAAATGCAGAAATGCGTCAACTGCATTTTCTCTCCCAGTGGAGCTGAGACAGTTGTAACAAAGTTATAATATCCAGGACTAGCTCCTCTCATTTCTCTCATGTACTGCTCACACACCATGTTCCACATAACGGAGATGTGAAAGCATTGCATCCTCAAAAATAAGCCCTGTGGCACAATATGGGAAAGGTTCAACTTCATGCAAATGTCAACTTATGTGCGGGAGAGAAAACCTGGAGACAAATCAATTAGCTCGTTTTGATTCCCTCATTAAACCGAAGCACCCATGTATGTAAAAGTACTTCAGACAAAGTGAGGAAAAGCAGGTCATCATAGCCAGTGGCTTTTGCAGTCTGTTTCTGAAGAACAGGAATGAATAGGGAAAACATATGGAAATGTATGCGTTGACAGTTGGCGCTGATTACCTAATCAGAGTATTTAATATGTAAATAATGTGCACAATGCAAATATTCCTGAGAGCTTTAGGCTTTTGACAGAGAAGAGAGCTACATTGAATCTGTTAGTGCGACTGAGAGGCAGAAAAAATTGACATCGAAGGTAAACCTGAAAAAAATTCATTTCTGAAGTTCCTCAGATTTTTCTTTTGTACAACCCACGTCTCAAACGGCACAGAGACAAACAAAAATAACCTCCTTGAACAGGGTATTTGAGTAGGAACATTTTTTGGATTCAAAATGTTTTTGTTTGAGCTGCTCTTTGATTTTTAAGCTTATATATATTTACATACGCACACGCACAAACACAGGGATATTCAAACTTGGAAAAAGTGTAGGAGTATAAAAAGGTATCAAATTCAAATTTAACCCTTACACATTGTTTGGGTCAAGTTTGAAATAGCCTGAAATTTGTTTCCTGACGTGACCCAAAGTAAAGAAAAATGAAAATATTTCAAAGTTTGATGCTCTTGCAAAGGTGCTACACACTCTTTGTACGTTAATGTTTGGGGTAAAATTTGACCTGTGACTATACAGATGGATTTTAGATCCACCAGCGTGGGGTGAGCAAAGCAAAATGATGGTTTTAGGGAAACTTGAAAATATGAATGCTATGTCTTTGTGTATTTCTTATTAATTCATTTTTTGGTAAAGATGTATAGCAGGTTATATAGTAGTGTAAACCGGTTGTAATTATACAGTTACATTTTAAATATAATATATTTTAATCACTATTAATCACTAAAATCTATGTTTTCACTTAATGTCAGAATATTTAGTGGCCTGTAATTTATGAATCCACAGAACTTACCTTTGATTGCA
Organism: Etia nguti; assembly: GCA_015106755.1. NCBI lineage: Eukaryota > Metazoa > Chordata > Actinopteri > Cichliformes > Cichlidae > Etia > Etia nguti. The sequence goes on along the minus strand of VUQG01015689.1, from coordinate 7,648 downwards.
TCTCTTTTGTCAGCCACCTTCATATAAAACGAGGGCTGTGGTCAGCACTGGTTAAAAAAACACTGGGTTCCCCTTTGGCTCCACTTTTCAGCATGCAGACTTAATGTTGCAAACAGGTATTTTTTTGAGTGGTCACCTAAACCTGACCAAAAAGTACATGAAAGCTAAAACTTAATGAATGTTCCACAACCTGTTTGATTAATGCTACTTTTGCTCCTGTCTGCTGTTCCAGTCCTTCAAACTGTTTGCTCTCTGGAGCACCCTGAGACGACTGCTGTGGTGATTTGGCACCATGTAAATAAAAATGAAATGAATTGAACAGAATTGAAATTGGAGTCAAGGTACCAGGGCCAAAAGACACCTTGTACTTTTGTTTTTAGATGCCAGGAAGTTTGAAAAAATGGCATATTAGATGTCTGGGAAATGAATGTTGTTTGTTTGAATATTGTTCTTTTCTGATTTGCAGATCTTGGCAACTGTATCAAACTTGACACTCAAACTTGGCAGGCTTGTGGTTGTGGAACAGTAAGTGAAGTGTCAACTTTGAGGTTGTTTGGATAGGCGGTTTTTAAATTTTGGCTAACGCTCTTCTGTTAGGTTTTCAAAATGCTGGTGCTGGAATGATTTAGCTGTAGGTATTACCTGTTATTACCGGGCCATCGATTAAACAGTCAAAAGAGTTTTTATCTGTCCAGTGAGCGCATCCTTAAAAGGCGTCCTTGTTTCCAAACAGCAACATGAATGTCAGCGCTGTTCCTCACACTCACTGCATGGATATTGGTTACGAAAGCAAACCAAATTTAAACATCCAAACTGTGCTATTTTTGGTTAATCTGTTTTTGAAAAGTCAAACACTCACACACACACACGCAGCTCAAACATGCAATGGGCATATTTTGAAGCTTCACTGTAGCCTGCTAGCTACTGAAGCCATGAATGAAAGGCTACAATTTTATGGAGTGGCTGTCACTCATGAGTTCTTCGATCACAGTGCCATTAAGCAAGACAATAAAGATCAAATCATTCCCTGTTGGCACTGCTAGTGCTGTGCATGCTTTATTCTGTTCAGTTTAAAAGTTCTATATTGAGAAAGTTTAGTTAATTTGCATGTGGCCTTTCAAGAGCTAACATAAGGGTGTGTTGGTGGTATGGTTATAGGTAAAGGCAGTGGTATTTGCAGACAGGAGTCATAGCCACAAAACTAGCGATGAACCATTACTGTGCTGGTGTATGGTACATGCTGTACTGGAACCGTACGCAAAGCTCAGCAGCAGAGTTCCTGTTTTGGCAGCTGCTGCCACTGTGGCTTGGAGCCACACACTATACTATACAGTACAGCACAGTCCATAAGGATTTAAACAGGATTTATTTGGCACCGTACTACCGAAACTGACTATGACATATATTCAAAACAGATGAACTTTGCAGAGGATAGCCTTTTTCATATATGAGGTCCCAAAAGGTAAAAAAAAAAAAAGGTTGCTACTTCTAAACTTTTGTGCCATGACTTCGAATGTTTCTAGAACAGTTTTATCGTGATACTCATTGTGCCATTTCACCGACGTGCTGGGGTATAATACATTCAGCATTATTATTTAAAGCATAAAATGAGTCCTTTTGTTTAACGCTTGTTTTTCTTGCTATTATGACCCCACAAAGGATCTCTGAAAGAGGTCCAGCATACACAGAATGGGCCAGCTATTTACCCCAGTTTTTACCATTTACTAACGAACAAAATACTAATTAAGTTAACCATAATCTATGATCAGAACTAAACAACAACAAGCTGAAAATTAAGGCCAACATTAAGAAAAGAAAATGAAACCACTCGGACCAACCCACAAAGGGCTGTATGATCTATGGTCCTCCCTTTAACTTAAACCAACACCACAGCAATGCCCATGAAGCCCAACTACTATTCAAAAAGGAAGGGAAATTACCAAAAGCAACCTTCCACACGTGAACAGATACCAAAAACAAGTACCAACGACAGAGGAGAGAGAGAGAATCTGTTTCCTGCCCCATTTATTAATTCTCCTTCAGGCCTGACCACATACAGCCGAGGGGACAGAGCAAAAACCACGAGTCACAGATGATGTTATGATCCTAGATCATATGCATGCTGTTTGTTATTTGTTGTCTCTCCTCCCTTCAGAGTGTGTGTGTGTGTGTGTATACTGTGATGTTGTCACAGGTGGAGCCCAGTGACTGGTTAATTCGATGAGTTTGCTGCCTCTGAATTGGATCACTGGCTGACAGCAGCTTTTTAAACTCTTGCTGACATCCCTCTGTTCCCAAAAGTCAACATTTAGTTATTGTTTTGAAAGTTGTGTTTAAGTAAAGTGATTTTGCATTTTTGGAATTGACAATTCCTAGAAGTTTTTCCTTCCCACTGTCACTGAGTGCTTGCTCATAGGGCATCGCCTGATTGTTGGGTTTTTTTGTATTATTGTTGAGTCTTTACCTCGCAATATAAAGCACCTTGAAGCGACTTCTGTTGTGATTTGGTGCTATATAAATAAACCTGAACTGCACTGATGGTAAGCTTGTATATGTTGTTTTGGGCATTGCTCATTTCTGGAAAAACTACTCCACTTGAACCTCAAATAATAGGAGGTGACGTGAATTGGGGCCTCGTGTAGGATTTGCACATGCAACCTTTGACATCAGTGTTATGATAAGCTATAGGTACTGTTTTCAGCTTTTCTTTTTTATTAGATCAGCCACTTTTATGTAAGTAAATGGTCAGATCAGTTCTCCCTTCTTTTGACAAACTCGACTATAAACACTGAAGAATCCATGGGTGGATGGAGGCAGTACGTGTAGGATGATGACAAGATTTATTGCAAAACTGAAGTTTTACAACAGCTGGAGTCCATCAAGGAATTGAACAGATTGTCAAGTAAAAGCTGATGGAAACACTGGATGTCATTGAGCCTGTGACCTTGTGATTACTGACTAAAAGCTGTGTCGCACAACCTTCCATTCACCTCTAAAACCGCAGCACCTAAGGTACTATTTTGGGGTTCCTTTAGATATAGGTTTTTGCTTATTTAACTCCCTTGTGGGTATATGTGTGTATATATATAAATATAGCAGCAATTTTTCTTTCGCCAGGCTTTAATGTAGGGCCTTTATCTGTGTGTTGCTTTCTGATAAAGCATGAATACAGTGGGAGAGCTCTTTTTTCTACCTTTGTTTTGCCCCTCTAAGCATCCGCCATCAATTACACACAGTTTTCTGGGGCTATGGATAATTGTTGTAATTCATCATGATTGCTGGAGAACAACATTAAAGAAGGCAGTGTGAAGGTGGAAATCCTTATGAAAGCAGACTGATGTCTGGTGACAGACGTTTTCCACTTTTGATAAATGGAAACAGTGTAAATACAAAGAGATGCAGTTTTTCTCTGACCAATTCTCCCCTGCACAACCTGTGTAATTCAAAAATTGCAGATATTAAATGCACTGCAGCAACCAAACTTTGGAGCCAAATTCAAAACGGAGACATTTGAGGTACGGCTGCCATTCTAAGGGATAGCTAAGTTAGCTCTAATGCTAAAAAGCTATAATGTGAAAAAAAGAAAGTTAGTCTGCATTTTATACAAACAACTGCTAAATGTTCAAAAGCCTTTGTGCTTTGACCAAAAGAATGAGATCTTACGTATAAGAGTCAGATGTGAGCTTCCACTGAATGGCGTCTGGCTCTTTCTTTGAGACGGCTTGCTTAAAAACACCTCGGCGTGCCCCTGGAAAAGCTGAAAAACATGCATGTAAGGTCATGCTTATCCGGCTGCCCCTGTGATCCAGACCTGGATAAGCAGTAGAAAATGGGTTGTATGATGGATGGAATGGCTCACAGGACACTTTAAAGTTTAGAGAGTAGCTAGTAGCGATAACATATTTATGAAGACGTGTTGTTGTGTTGTTACTTACTCCTCTGACTATACTGACTACATTCTTTGATGCTACTTTTACTGTAAGTCACCGGTCACCCAGCACACAGAGTCTCCCCCTTCATTGGTCTGGTACTCTCCAGAGCTCCACATGTCGGACATGTAATGGAATTTTCTGTATTTGCTTTGATCTTCATACTTCTGACTGTTGTTGTTCATTTTAGATTTGATCATTTTAAATTGTGTTTACATTAATCTCTTGAACTCTGTAAGACATTTCACATAAACTAGAATGCTGAAGGTTACGTTGATGGTGAAAGATGCGTCAATCATTAAACCTAATTTTACAGTTAGTTAATTTTGTGGATATGGTATCATCATGGGCAATTAATTTACAAAAGTGTCAACATAAATGAATCAAAAATGTTTTTCTTGGATTTAGCCATCATGAAAATGGCACTGTAGTTAGTTGTTAACACCTCTGGTCATTTCAGCTGTCAATTCTCTTTCGCCACTTCAAAAGTTCATCAATTGGTTTTATAGATCGTTAAGTTGCAAAGCGCTCAGACCCACTTGAGCTTTCGCTGGCCTCAGGTTAAATCATGCTGAAACCCCTGCTGTCTCGCTAATTTTATTGCTGAGACAGAGAGTAGGTGGAATGAACTGACCAGAGACCTTTAAAATATATCACATTGGCTACACTCTGATGGCACAAAGACAAAAGGGACAGCTGGTGGCATAAATGTCAAGAGAAAAAGAAAAACTAGACGGAAATGTGATATTTAATTTACATTTTTCCATTTTTGTTCTCTTTTTTTCTGCCCTCTGATTTCCCTCTCAACAAGAATAAACTGACAGAATGAATGAAATGTCACACAATCAGCGAATTGTCTCGCCCAGATCTTAAAGCCAGGCTTGTTAGAGTTTTTGTTTCATAACTTCATAGTTTCATAACTAGTATTATTTTTAAATACATCACATCCATACAGATGGACAATAAAGGAAAAGCGTGAATAAATGAGTGGAGAAACATAAACATATCCACATAAATGGACTTCATGCTACAATTAAGCAATTATCTTCCAAATCAGGCTCTGTGGTGTGAATTAACATGCTGAACAGGTCCAGTGGATTTGGTTTCTGATCAAATTTATATTGAAACGAGCTAGCAGCTTAAGTCTAAAAGACTACTCCGCTGCCTTGAGTTTCAACAGTAGGAAAGACCCTGGTAAATAAGGTCAACCGCCCACATTTGATGACTATGATGCTCATGCATTAGCGCAATATGCAGTTGCAGAACGTGATCTGACTCTGTAATCGAGAACAATCTGTCCCCAACTGCATTGAGAGGGATATAATAGTAGGGTTGTGGTGCATAACCCATTATTACAAAGATGAATGCACATTTGAGAGTTGAGTGGAGCAAAAACCAGAAAAGGCACATGGCCTTCAGAGATGCAGATTTGAGCAACTTGGTCAAAAGAGCCATCCATCACAATTTTCTTGACAAGCATGAAAATACACATGTAGCTTAGACCTAGAGAACAGTACAGTCCTGAAGTACAGTAAGGTGGCTCTGTAGGGGTCATTTGGCGGTATTGTTTGGATTCACGTATAATAAAGGGCCACTGCAAAACACTTCTGAGTTGTTCTGAGTGGTCCTGACCATCTTCTTCAAAATGACCATGCCCCTACCCATAAATGGTTTGCTGTGGATGAAAAAGATGTTTTTCAGTAACCCTAGTCAAAGAAATGAATATGGAACACTGAAGCTGTTCCTATTACACCTTAAAAAGACACTTTATGTTATTAATTTTTGCTTAATTGGTCATCTGCCTGTACATTAATCAACTATTCATGGAGGCTGAAGAAATCTCCCGGAATATATTTAACGTTCTCTTCAAGGTGATTATCAATGACCTTGTCTCTTGAAAGCAGCTTTGAGACAGAAGGTGAAATGTGAACAGAAAAAGCAGAGCATCCCCTTCCATTCATGCTCTGCTTCCTCTGGCTTGACGAACACCTTACTAATGACTTCTTCCTGATGCAGACCAGCTGTTCATTTTTTTCCTATATTTTAAGCTCTATATGTTTCTTCTTCCAAATAATTCAAGGGAAATAAGGAGAAAGCAGAAAGAGAAAGGCATATGGAGAAAACAAAATAATATAAATCCAGAAAATGTAAAAAGAAGGAATGAAGAAGAAAGAAAAGCAAAGGTCAAGAACAATCAACTGGCAATTACCTACTAATGACTCAGACTCCAGGAAAAATGCATGATCTAAATGAGCTGCTCAGATCCTAAGTCTACTAATGCTGCATATATATTCAGTGAAGATGCCCCTGAGACAATCCAGCACGTAACAGCAGGGTGCAAGATGCTAGCAGGCAGGGCATACATGGAACGCCATAACAAAGTATACAGAATACAGAAACAGAAATACAGTATACAAAAACATCTTTGCCGAGTATGGCCTGGAAGTCCTGAGGTCAAAATGGGACAGGTTCGAGAATGACCGAGCAAAAATCCTGTGGGACCAGATGCAAACAGACAAACTGGTGATGGCTAAGCAACCAGATTTAGTAGTGGTGGACAAGTAGAGGAAGATGGCCGTACTGATAGATGTAGCTATACCGAGTGACAGCAACATCAGCAAGAAGGAACATGAGAAGCTAGAAAAATACCAAGGACTGAGAGAAGAACTCGAGAAGATGTGGAGATCAAGGCAACAGTGCTCCCAGTGACAGTCGGAGCCCTTGGCGCATTGATGCCCAAGCTAGGCAAGTGGCTCCAGCAGATCCCAGGAACAACATCCGAGATCTTTGTCCAGAAGAGCGCAGTCCTAGGAACAGCTAAGATACTGCACAGGACTCAGCTTGGTTCCTTCTGTGCTTTCCTTAAAGCAAAAAGTTCAAATAAGTTATGTTTAGAATAGTCAAATTGGTTATTTTGATAAGGACAACTGTTTTTTAAAATTATTTTCCAGTTGATGTGATTTTCACAAGAGCAAACCTCTACCTCAAGTCAAAGCAGAATTCTCCACTATTGGTTATTATTAGGTATCATTGGACTCGTAGCAGGCGTGGGAGCCTAGAAAAATGTCAATATATACTGATTTCAAAACAGAACATAGTTTTGCTTGACAGTATCTGCCAAATTAGAATTAAAGTAGACCATCATAAATAAAAGAAAAGGAACTGATTACGAAAAGAAAAGACAATGCATGGATCATACACAAGTATAATATGCATACTAACCCCTAACCCAATGTGAAACACTGGGAATGAGAACTATCACCTCCAAGTCCAAGCCAATTGTTGTTGAGTTGCTGTCCCAAGTGGATGGGTTTAAATAATCTTGGGGTCTTGTTCGTCAGTGAGGGGAGAGAGAAGTGGGAAGCATGAAAGTGAAGCTCCTGGATAAGCTGGAAGAGCTTCCTAGAGTATTTAAAAGTAGAATGGGAGGGAGAGCCTTCAGTTTTCAGGCCCCTCTTCTATGGAACCAGCTTCCAGTTTGGATTCAGGAGACAGACACTATCTCTACTTTTAAAATTAGGCTTAAAACTTTCCTTTTTGGTAAAGCATATAGTTAGGGAGGATTCAGGGTCACCTGATCCAGCCCTTAGTTATGCTGCAGTAGGCTTAGGCTGCTGGGGGATTCCCATGATGCATTGAGTGCTTCTTCTTCAGTCACCTTTCTAACTCACTATGTGTTAATAGACCTCTCTGCATTGAATCATAATTGTTATTAATCT
>VUQG01015686.1:6037-23189 GCA_015106755.1 Etia nguti | reverse complement strand
GAAAAGTAGGAGGTGTCACCGAGCAGAAACGGGAGATGGAAGCATGTAAATATAATAATAACCGCTGCAGCCAAAAAGAGTGCCTGACGAGCCCAGTTGTAAGTAAGCTATCAAGACTCGACTGTACACTGTGTATTAGCCAGAGGTCCCTTTACTATGGTTTGGAGCCGCGAATCTGTTTTATATACGCGCGGAATAGTTTTCTATACGAGATCGCTGCAAAAAGTGCAGCCTTACCTAATGTCCAACCTACTGTTACTAAGTAGGAAAATCTTAATAACTACTGTTATTAAGATTTAAAAAGATTTAAAAATCTAGTTGGTATTGGTATGGCAAGTAATCTTCAGTAATAGTAATAAATCACACAGCAATAGTACATTCATGTAGTTGTAAAAAGCATGATAATATATTAAGTAATCCAAAGTATTCAGAATACATTACTCTCATTGAGTAACGTAACGGAATACGTTACAAAATACATTTTACGGCATGTATTCTCTAATCTGTAGTGGAATACATTTTAAAAGTAACCTTCCCAACACTGTCCACAACATCTAATGAAGTCAGGAACATGCTCGAGGAGGTAAAGAGTTGAGGAAGTAGAGATTCTAGATTGTCAAAATCTATAATAAACAGATGCCTTAATGAACAGAATACAGGGTTTACAACAAGGTGCAAACTACTGGTTACACTAAAGAACAGAAAGTTAGACTTTGCCAGAAAGCATGTTTAAAAAAACACCTGCACAGTTATTAAAAAGTCCTTTAGACAGATGAAGCCAAGATTAGGTTGTAGCAGAATGATGGGAAGAGAAAATCATAAAAAAGAGAAAACAGGTCACAATCTAAAATATACCACTTCACTGATTTAATATGGTGGAGGTAATCTTATGAACTGGCTGCCAGTGGAAGAAGGTCACTAGTCTTTATTGATGATATGACTTCTGATAGAAGTACCAGGATGAATTCTAAAGTGTGCAGGGCTATACTCTCTGCTCATGTTCACCTAAATGCTGCACAACGGGGATATTCTTTGGTTTCAGGGAAACTTGGTGACTGGCTTCAACCCAATAAAGCACGCTTTGGAGCTTCTGAAAACTGAATGCAGAGAGACCCACAAACAAGCAGCAACATTTACTGATGATTATTGATCATTCCAGTTTTTAAATCAGCACCATGGACAACAACTGCAGTCAGAGATTGGGTCGGTGGACACATTTATTTAAGCTCATGCTACAAACTCACACGATCTTCTTCAACCAGGCTGCCACAAGCCCAAAACAGATTTAGCCTTGCTGAAGTAACATAAAGGCAACTGTAATGTCTTTAAGCATGGAACAGTAGAGAGGAGCCAATTAACTGCAGGTACCCAACAATTGTTTCCGGTGGATTAACTACTAGATATTACTGTATGAGTCTATATTTTCAATATATAAGTGGTAACAATGTTCCAGTCCTTTAAAAAACACAAACTACTGCCCATCAGAAAAACCTTTCTGTGTGCTTAAAGTCGTCGACATCACTACTGAAATCCAAACTCCTGGTGGTATACTCATCCTGCTCTCTTCTGTCCTTTCTGTTTTTGAGTCTAAAAAGTCATGTTTCTTTAAATCGATAAAAGTGGATAGAACCATGACTTAAAACGCTTTTACTTTATTGTACTGCTGTAAATATAGAAATACATCTACAATATAGAAGAGACCTTTGTAATAGTTATTTTACATGGGCCACTGGGCTTTTCCGTGGCTGCTCCGCGGTCATTACACCTTTAAGGATGGTTTCTAGACTTCAAAATACGGACTTAACCTCATATTATGGTGGTCTACCTGTCATGAAGTAGGAGAGACACTGAAAATGATGCATTAGAGATTTTAAATTGTGTTTTTTTGCACCAACACAAAGTGAGAGTATGAATCATTTGAACTACAAAGTCAACCTTTAATGTTACTTGTAACTAGAAAGCACTCAGACTACTTACAGCTACTCTGTAATTTGTTACACCCAGTACTAGTGTTTTTGAGTATTGTCTTGGCCCATTGTTTCCTTTTAAATCCACCAGTTTTAAATGTAAATGTGTTCTTTTGTGTGTCAGTTCAATCTACAAAAAGTTTGAAAAAGTGCAAAGCACAAATTAAAAACTGTAGTTTTCCACTCGATTAAAATGCTGACAATGCGTGCCCTCTCTCCCCCACTCTGTCTTTCCCTCTCCCACACTCAGGCTGACCACCCCTCTCGCTCGCTTTCTGTATAATGTCATGCAGACAGACATACATTGCCGCCAGCCTTCAGGCCGTGGGGATTGCATACAGGCTATATTTATAGAGGGGGCGATCTGTTCAAACATATGTTCCCCTTAACAAAGTCATCAATGTCAAACCTTGCTCTCCCGGGCTCCACTAATGCTACATTTAGCTTTGCATGCATAACATTAAAGGCAGCTGGACAGAAAGTCTTGGAGTTGGAGTGAAAGCTAATAAGCTACGCTGTTGACCTTCCTGGGGCCCAATAATTACTTCAATAACAGGAGAAGTATACGTTGGAGACTATGTGCTTTGTGTTAATGTGGTGAACGCCGACAGAGTGTGGCCCACAGACTGAAACAGCTATTAACCAGGACAAAATATTTATACCCTGCATAAATAACTCGAGAGTTCAGTACAGTGAAGTTTAACAAGGTAAATAATTGGTAATTCAGTTATATAATTTCAAATGGAGAGAAAGCAAAGAGAATAGAAGCGTGTTAGTTTTAGGCCTTGAATGGGAGGAAGTTGTGTTTATTTTAGATGAGAATAAACTAAACTATGAGTCCCGATGATTCATAGAAGAGCTTTAAAACTTAATGGTGTTAAAAAAGAAAGCTGTTAGTCAAGGTAGGGGAAAAGCCTTGACTGCTCTGAGAGAGGAAAACTTGTGAGATGAAGACTTTCCTCAAGACAGAGAAGTTTGGAAAAACTTGAAAACTCCTGTAAGTCTTTAAAAGGTGCCGGTAAATTCAGCAGATGTCTGAAAAGAGATGGACATTCTCTACTTAGGGTGATAACTGACAGAAAAAAATCCTGCTTCTGTCCTGAAAACACCTGCAGTAGTTCGAATAAGACAATTAGGAGTCAAGAGAGGTGGGAAGTTAAACATACGTATATATATGGTGTAGATCTCACCATATAGAGTGAATCCTTCACTGGGAGAGACTGGCATAAGAGATATGGAGACAAAGACTGGGCGTTTCCTAATGAAACACCTGAAGGTGCCTTCTGTTTTTTTAGGTGTTTTATTGGACAACACCAGGAAGCCTTGCATGCAGAGCGGAAACATGACCCCGTCAGAACAATTAGGACAATCATCAGCTGAGAATAATATAGAGATGCTGCAAAGTTTAGTTTAAACAGGACGTCTAGCAAAGAACATGAAGATGTTAGTGTCTCATCTCTAATCCATCTAATGTGTTTACTAGACCCACACAAAGTTACCTCCATAACATAATAATACATCCAGGACATTAATTAAATTCAAAGTAACTTTATGATTTTGAACATTTCTTCTTGAAAGTTTTGTTCACTTTTTGATAACATATTTTTTTGTATTAACTGACAGATGAAGTTTATGCAGAGAATCTACAGTCAGATGCAGTTTCCACCTATTTCCCCCGTTAATAGCACTTTAACTCTCTTTTAGTTCAAGCACTTAAGTGAAACTATTTACATTTTCCCACAGGACGACTCTGTTAAAGAGCTGATGCTTTCATTCTGTCTATCCATCTTTCCTATTCGCCCATCGCTAAATTTTCCCTCCATTGATACAGCTCCCCTGGATGTCTTATGAAAAAGAATGAGGTAAATAATTGCTGCACACTTTGCAGTGAATGCCTGCTGCTTCTGCTGCAGAGTGCAGCTGTGGAGACAACACAGGCTGATACTTTCTGCTCTTTAAGTACCAACCACTAAAAAGAAAAAAACAACAAAAAAAACGTTTATTTTGCATGATAAAAAAAAAAAAAAATCTTTCTCTAAGGCCTTGCAGACCTAATATAAAACCCCCAGGTTTCAGAGCTTTGTATATCAACATGACATCCACTACCTCTAGGTCTTGCTCAAAGTTATGTATTAGCATCCAAACCCTTTTTCTTTCCAAGGATTCAATCTCACACTATTTCTTTGGTGCCTTGGCTCAGCTATGGAGGCGAGATCACACTGTGCAGGGACCACTTTGTGCCTCGCATGCCCCGTGGCAGCACCGTGCATTATGTACGCATTTCTCTGTGGACAGCGTGCTCAAAAATGCCCCCTGCCTGCCCTTGTTATTGGAAACCCTCTCACGATGAATAATGACAGACATCAGGGTGCCAAATGTCCCGTGCAGGACACCGTAGGCATTTCTTGGCTAACAGGAGGGAAACAACATCTGTTTGGCTGCTGAATGCAACGCTGATTCATCAGTCTCGCAAACACACCTTGTCTTAAAGTCGCAGTCAGCTGTTTCAGAAATGCACTCGGGAGTGAGTTTAAAACGATGTCAATCATACGGCAAAAGCACTCACACTAATGGCTAAACCAATCAGAAAGTCAAACGATGGAAAAGGTATGTTAAGAAATGGAAAGGAGAAAAGATTTTGTAGTTCTCACACAGCTGAAGTGATGACGTTACCTTTATCGTGATTTGCCTTTACTACTACTGAAGGACTGCTCTGAAGGACATTCAGTTCAGGCTCTCAGTTCTCCCACGAGGCGGAAAAAATTGCAGACATTTCATTTTAGTGTCTCAACACTCATCAAACTTAAACTTGCTCCAAGTTAACACTGATGCAGTGTGTAGAAGTAGAGAGGGTGAATGTGACCCATACTAGTGGATTGCAAGAGACACGGGTCTATTAATGGCTCCTCTCGAGTATTAGAATAGGCCTCTTTAGTCTGAAACCTCCTGAAGCCCCTTCGTTTTGTTTACTCCACCATCTGACAGGTCAGTTCATATCACACGTGTTAGGAAGCGCGTCTAAGTTGAGCGTATACAGTCTGCATGTTTAACAGACTGTGTGCCCTGACTTCTCCTCAGTGGAAGTCGTTTTCACAAGCCTCAGTCTGAATGAAGGCATTTAATACAAGTCAAAAGTGCAAGAGGATTTCATTTCGTATTCCTGAATAAATCTGCAGGGGAAGGATTGTGGAGGGAGGAACTGACATGTGAATGGAGAGGAGAAAATGTATGCCTTGAGGAAGTAGACAGGAGAGAGAGAGAGCGAGATGGATGAATTGAGGGAGTATGAGGGTGCAAATAAGCATAAGTCATTTAAAGTAGTCTTCCATGTTTCAAAGGAACAATCTCTTCCATCTGACAGGTAATGATAGCACTGCTTTCAGCATACTTCCCTCTCACCTGGGACACTATTGCTCTCCATTTGTTTCTTGTGTCTAACCAGACCTGACTACAAATGGATCCAACGAAGCTTTTGTGCGAGGTCAAATGACAATGTACTAAATAGGTGAGGGGAAGGGGAACTTTTCAAGTTACCTCACTGACAAATCCTGAAACCAGAAAGGAAACTGTTCTCAAATGTTAAATGAGATTTAATGAAAATGAAGTCTCCCACATATTCTCTTACTTGCAGCTGGTATATTTGTTTATAAGATTTCAGCCTGCTCAGCTCAGCTCAGTCATGGTAAAAAGAAAGTAAACCTTCTTTCACTTTGAAGGTTTTACATATTGTGGATAGTACAAAAAAAAGAATAAAAAGTTAAACAATGATAAAATAATACTGGTACAGAAACAGCAGAGAGAAGTTCAGGGAGGAGCTGACTATGAAAGGGCAGGTAGGTAGTCTGGTGTATAAATGATTCACTTCCTCTGTCACTGCAATGATGCCGAGCCTGATATCATCATTTTATCATCTTTGAATTTGTGAGCTGTGAACTGGATCCATTTCATGTCACGTGCGTCTCTGGGACTCACTTTAAAAGTGAAATGAAACAACCCTTGGGATCTGGCTGGCAACAAGTCATCAGGTGCCGAGTCTGAACATTATACTTACTTTATCAGTGGGCAACAGTGCACAGAGTGCAGTATCCGGCCTAAAAACTCTGCAGTTATTTAGCTACAGCAATAGCAACCAGCAAATATGCAGCTTTGCAGCTTTATTTCTTAGGAGTGTTTCTGTGAAAGGCCACTGCCACCTCTCTTGTTCATCAAGCCCAACCAACACTGACAAAGAGAAAACAGTTTTCATCAAATTGGAAATCCTGTATAACTTGCCTTTTTCCTTGTCTCTCTTTTTGTTTCGCTCTCTTTCAATCAGAAGCCACGATGCTCTTTCTCTTCTGTCTCCCTCCATCTCTGTAAACGTCTGTCTCCCCTCCCCCCCTCAGGCCAAAATGCCTTTATCCATGGAGCAGGCTGTTTATGAGCACCCCCACTGGAAACCCACCGATAAATGTCACTGTCTGCAGTGAAATTAAACATTTAGTGGGAGTCCTTGGAAAGGGCTCAGGGAGAAGAGTAAAGTATCCTCAGGTTTTCTGCTTTTTCTTTTTCTTGTTTTTAATTAAGACGGGGCTAAACAGGACATCAGCGTCCACCAGCGCTGGCTTGCATTTCCTCGTCCTCCTCCTGAGTTTTGTCACGATCAAGGAGAGGCAAGGAAGAGACCGGCTGGAGAATTACTGCGAGCCAACTGCTTCCTACTTCTGAACAAAAACCCATTAACGATGCCATGGTAGTTATTTCAGTTTTTGTCCTTTTGTTGCATTCGTCTCAGAAATAAGTTTTCTTGAGTGTCTCTCACCAACGCCCTTTTTTCATTTATCGCATTTGCATCACAAAGCGTAAAACACATTTTCATAGGCGCCTCCTTTTCTGTTGTCTACTGATCTGAGTGTTAGACTAACGGTCTAGGAATGCTTCCCTTGCTTTGAGCTGCATATGCATCCCAGCATCCACACCAGGCGTTTAATGGCTCCGACTGTGTCTGACTTTTATGGTCACGAATTTTAAAGAGGCCCTTTTCTAGAATTACTGCACATTGAGGTGTGGCAGAGAAGCAGGATGAGAGCTCTCAGGCGTTTTAGGGGGCAGGTGTTTTATGCTCTGTGTGTGCATGTGGGAGCTCACAAGTTTGTTGAAGGCTGCGTATGTGTGTCTGCCTGTTTATGTGCATTTGTGTGTGTCTCGCTTGGTCTGCTGAAGGTCTGACAGAGGTAATCACTCAGTGAGATGGAGGGACGAAGCGGCTTTAAACGCCAACTCTGTTTTAGGCTTCGCTGCATAACCAAATAACGCTCTGTGTGTCGCAGAGGCTAATAAGGCGTATTCCTTTTCCGAGCAGCTCAAGGGGAAAATAGCCTTCCTGCTTTGAAAAAAAAAAAGACTTTTACGAGATACAGACTTTTTTCTTCTAAGCTGACAAATAAATTGCATGCAATTTTAATGGTTTTTCTTCCTTTCCATGCTGTTGGGAGTGGAAATGACACATTTCGCTGCCCCTGCAATGTCTTCATATGGGTATTTATCAGCCCCAGTGACTCCTGGCTGTGTTAATAATCCCACAGCACTGGTGTAATGGATTCAGCCAAACCCCTGCTTTATCCCAGGTATCCTCCTTTTCTCCCACTAAATCCACAGATTATTACAGAAAATACTTTTTCTCTCTTATACTTGTTCTGTCAAATTAGCTCTTTTAGCATCCCGGCCCTTTGGAGGAATTACAGGACTTATTTGGTTTTTGCTGAATGCAGGATAATCACCGGTTCAACTGTGGGGTTTTAGGCACGCGGTTTTAAAAATGAAGCTCAATCTATCTCCTTTCTTGTCTTTTGCTGTCTATGTCACAGAGCGCAAAGTTGACCACAAGAGAT
This sequence comes from Etia nguti, assembly GCA_015106755.1. Classification (NCBI taxonomy): domain Eukaryota; kingdom Metazoa; phylum Chordata; class Actinopteri; order Cichliformes; family Cichlidae; genus Etia; species Etia nguti. Next base: position 15,352 of record VUQG01015686.1, on the reverse strand, counting down.
TCTGCTAAATTATGCATCCAGTTAAATTTAATACAGTTTTATTTTTAGCATGTGCATTTTAATAAATAATTTGTGTTATATGTAATGAATGATGCTATTAAATATGATGTTGTTTATGATGATGATGATTATTACTATTTTTTTTTACATTATTTACAAATGTTCATATAAACATATCTGTATTCTGTTTTTACACATTTAATATACTTTTAAATCATATTTACACTGATTCATTATTTTATTGACTTTATTCATCTCTAAATGACTTAAATATGATAGTTTATCTTCCTTTTATCTGTCTACATATCTTTCCGTTTACTTTCACATAAACCTGCTGGTATTTTTGCTGGCTTTTCCTCCTCTATCCATCCATCTAGACATTAATTTATCTCCGTATTGCGGTTTCTGATGACGACCATCGAGCACAATGCCTTGCTCAGGCGGACAAGGTCTATGGATGCGTGATGGAGTGCTCCAGTGTGCAACATGGCAGCGACGTTAACAAATTGATTTTCTGACAGATTAAAAAAGATTAAACCAGCCATAAAAACAAGCAGGAAAGTGCTTAATGGACCATATGTGCACAATAAGCTTTCATATGTATTCTTTTCCCGTTTCTCCTCGGGCCATCCATCTTATTTAGACTGACAGGTCACAGGCTATGCTAACATGACTGTCATGACAGCTGGACTGTGTCCTTCATGTTATTTTGTAAAAGAAATATTTTCTAATATGTGCCCAAACCAGCAAGAAAAATATTTTCCACACTTTTTACTGCATCTTGTTCACTCGTGTTCAACTTTAAACAAATCAATCCGACAAAACATCACAACACTGCTGGGTCTACCAGGTTAGCCAGTCAGGTGGGCAGGCTAGCAGTAAATGAAAATTTAGGATTACATTTTCAAACTAAACTGACTGTACTGAGTTACTGAGAAGCTTTTAGAGGTGATTACAGGTTACTGATTACATGTCTAGTTCTATCATGAACTTGTTAAATCTGATGTCATTAGCCATTTCTGGGTCCAAAGGCTCCTAGTTCCCAAAATCAAACAACACTGAGGATCCACTGACGGTTAACAATTATCTAAATCCTTTAAGAGTAAATAAAATAATCAGAGTGGTTTTTCTCTAAAGTTAAACATCCAGGCATCCATGAAAAAGCCGCTTTACTAGGTTTAGCAGAGTTGGAAGTTAGCATGACGTTAGCTCACTAATTTCTATCTAAATGTTCTGACTTAAACACTAAAAAGTACAGCTCAACAAAAAAGATGGAAAACTACACAGCAGCGACATTTTGAGAGTGAGTGAAGTTGAAATAGCTTACATATAATGATGTCCAACCTGCTGGCTAGCTACAAAGCTATGGTTAGGCTAATATAAATGCATTAGCACAGGGAAGATGAAAGATGGTGGTTAATTTTTCCTCAATAAAAGTTCATGTTGAGGGTTCCTGAAGGACAGTATGAGAATTATCACTAATAATTTTCAGGGGCTTGTTTCTGTTAATTAAAACAAAACATAGATATTCAAAAATTTCTTGCACAACTTCAGCTACTTCCAAGGTGCATGGAGAAGGACAAAGATCTGGTGGCGTGAAGACTCCAGCGACTACTTTATAAGCTGAATAATGGGTTTTGGCTTGTGGTCTTTATCAGGGTCATTAAAAAATATCAGTTTGTTTAGACAGAAAACTAAACTGACCAGTCAGCATTTAAGGGGGTTGTACTGGCTGACTGGTTGAACCAGAGCCCAAACAGGCTCTGGACTGGACGGGAAATCACCCCACATATCCAAAAGTAGCTCATTCTCAAACGTGCACAGAAAAATGTAAACAACTTAAAGTTTGATATATATACATACACAGCCCGGAAACGGGTCTGATCAATTAACAAGGAGATACTAAAGTAAAATTACCAACTTGACCTGAAAGCTCCAATTGCAGAAGCTACATTTGATGTCACACAAACTGTCTCAACCAATAGGTGGTTAGCAAAGAGAAACATTGACCGGTACATCCTGCATTCATCCCTGTGTGTAGATTCCTACTGTAAGTTTGTGCAAAACTGGGATGTTGTTATACAGAAAAGAAAAGATTTTTCACAACCTGTACATTTCTGACAAGAAACAATTATGGCTAATAATTATGGCTAATTCTATAAATGATCATGTAAATATGAAGGGAGTTCAATCCTTGACCAGAACCACTACTTTTCTAAGAAAAGTAACAGAAGTAGAAGAGGAGTATAAGGAAACAACCCTGAACTGGAGATTGGATAAATGTAGCATTTTTTTTTATAGGCTGGATCGCTATAATCTTTAATTGCAACTCATAAAAGGACACTTTTAGCGACTGAGATGTCACTTCCTGTTCAACAAAAAGATTTCCAGTATGTGTGGAGTTCTTTTCTTTAAAGAGGGAGAGCCTTTGGTTTAACAGAAGCTCCCGTTGACAATTTAAAGCTCTGATTGTGTAGAAAAGGAGAGGATATCAGAAGACTGTAAAGCTGTTACGTTAAAATGTGGGAACAGAGAGAACAGATGCCGTTTTTAAGTTAAGACTGGATGGTGAGTGAAAGAAGGGATAATCTGAGGATATTTTAGGTCAGGAAAAGCACCAAGGCTGACATGTATGGCTAATAACATAAAAACACAGCATGCAACTCAAAAAAATCGAACTCAAATCAACTCATACTTTTTTGATGAAGTGCAATAAAGAAGCTAAAGGCATGGCTGGGTTCAATTTCTGTCAGCGGTGGCTAACGTTTGGCTCACGCTCTGACTATGACCTGTGTCTGAGGATGTAATTAACCAGTAGTTAACCAGGCCGAGAGTCAGAATCCCTCATGATTGAGTTCACATCAAGTTTACATAAGTCAGGGGGAATCTGGAGTTCAGGCTGAATATGTTCACATTCAGGGTCAGAAGAACATATCTGTTTTAAACGAACGTCTTTAAATTTCAATGCTTTCACTGGACAGACAGCCCGTGGATTATACGACGGCTTTTCTGTTGAATAGAAGTTTTAATATTCTCTGATCTCTTCATGGTCTAATATGATTTGTACTTGAGACAAATACTGCAACAACACAGAAGACACATAAGCTGTCCTGACATCGAAGACAGATTGGTTTCTGTTCTCATTTTGGGAACAATTGCAGAAATATTTTTGGTAATTGACCTTTACCCCAAAAACCATGTATGAGGATAGAATAATTTCACATGCTAATGTTACAAAACTGGCATCTTCATATAAATGTGTCACAGTTACGAAACAGTAAGCCTGCAATTGTTTTCTGTGTATGAAAGACCACTTTTGGAGACCTACAAGATGAGATGGAATTAACTCCATGTAGTCAAAGAGAAAATGAAAAGAAGTTTTTCCGAGATTTTTAAACTTTCCATGTTGTGTATGCAGCATCTGTGTCATAACTTGTGTATATGGTGTATCTTACCCACCATAACAGGAACCACAACTTAAGTTAAAATCTTGTGTTAGTGACAAATAATGGACAAATATGTGTAATCCAAAATATGGACATTGTTATCTTTACTTGAATTAACACTGATAATTGTATTAACTTTCATCCCAACCGGTCGCAGCAGATGGCCGCCCTTCCTTGAGCCTGGTTGTGCTGGAGGTTTCTTCCTGTTAAAAGGGAATTTTTCCTTCCCACTGTTGTCAAAGTGCTTGCTCATAGGGGGTCATATGATTGTTGGGTTTTTCTCTGTATGTATTATTATAGGGTCTGACTTACAATATTAAGCGCCTTGAGGCGACTGTTGTTGTGATTTGTGCTATATAAATAAAATTGAATCGAACTGAATTGAATATAATTGAATTCACTTAAACGGAAACTCAGTGATTGATGAGACAGCAATAGGTCTTTTGCAGGTGACTGGTAACTGTTGGTATACACACCCACAGAAACTCAAAGGCAGTTTACTGGTAAACGTCAGAATAAAGGAATAGGAGGAAAATCAGGATCCCAGAAATTTTAAAAAAGCTTCAGAAACAGCATGACAAACCAATCTGAGGAAAGGAAAAAGATTTTGGAGCGACTGCAAACAGGTGTGTAAGCAAAATGAGCGGCTCAAGAACATGTTCAGTATGAAAACACTGTGGACATACTTTCTTGAAACAGCGTTAAAGGGACTTTGAGGTACTTTTCTTTGTTTGATGAGTGCGTGTTACCCAATTTGCAGCAACATACACCTAAACATACACTAGGACAACGAGTGGGGAAGGGAGGGGAGAGAATGACCAGGCTTGAAATTTTCCAAAAGACATACTGAGACAACAATCCAAGCAAAGCCTACAGAAATAATTTAGTCGCCAGTGGGATAGAGACATTTCTCTGCTAAATTTTAAAAAACTGCTGTGTGATGTGCAGAACTGTATCTCAGTGAACAGCGGTTTCACACTAGCTAACCTACAGTCGATAGATGTTCTGTTCTGGTTAGTGGGAGTGGATGAGCCACTGATTATATCCTATCTGCAGTATGTTGCACAAAGAAAGAGATGGGCATACATTCATCCATTAAGATTGGTTTAGGGCAGCACTGCTGACTAGATAGGAGGTAAGACACATTGGAAAACCCCAATCTAGCATACATTAAGGCTACAGTCTGTGCCTGCAGCGAGGACGTGATTTCCATATGTGTCTTCCCTTGGAAATTTTGGCTTTTGCCTTTTCTTTTCACCATCATCTCTCGCTTCCTGATACTTTTTTTTCTACATCTCTTCCACAGACCGGGAGCTTCTTCCTCTCGTGAACCCTGGCAGCTGCAGCTGTCCGAGTTCCCCAGCTAGCGTCTTGACTCGGTCACTTTTCCACAAACGCCTTTCTGGAATGCTGCAAACGACTATTACATAAAAGCTGAGTGAATTACAGGCAAATCCTTTCTACCCCAACACTGCCAGAGTATTCTGCCAAACTGAAGAAAAAGTGGGGGAGAGAGAGAGAGTGATGGTGTATTTTTGGGCACTAAGAACTGCAGAATGTCAGCATTTAATCCAGACTCAGCTCCCCATTATTTCCACTCACTTCTCTTCTTTTTCACTCTTCAGACATCAACGCCACCTCCTCACCCTTGCCACACCCACGGAAACTCTCTCCACACAACCACACGCACACTAAAAAGGACATGAGGAGGCATTATGAACACAATTTCTCATTCCGTCTTTGCACAAAAATGGAAAACAAACAACTCTGTGTGTCTCACCCCTTCCCATGAAGTAAGGATGCTATTAAACATGGCATAAAAGGTGTGTGCTCCTGTGTGCCGGTGTGCACGTAGTGAAAATCTGGAATCCCAACAGGCACCAAATCTGTGTTTGTGTCTTCGGCTTCTGTGTTTCTCTCAATTTGTCTCCAGTTCTTGGCAAAGAGAGGTTCTGCATTTAAGCATGAAGTTGTGTTTGAGCTAGAATTTTATGAGGATGAAAATATTATTAATACCGTGTGCACTTGCTTACAGTTGCTTTCATTAATACATTGAAAACAAAACCAAGGTTCTGTGTGTGTGTTTGCTTCACTGTAACAAACAAATGCACAAATGCAGCACTGTACATGCAAATACACAAAAATGCACATTCACCATACTGTGTTACATAAACACTCCTTTTACCCTCCTATACAGACAAAAGTGCTTTACAAGAACATGCAAACACACACACACACACACACACACACACACACACTATGTCAGTGATCCCACAGCATCTCTGGCAGGAATACAGTATTATCGCAGTGTGTGAGCGCCACACTCTGTCACTCTGCTTCGCTGGCAAGCAGCCTATCATAACGCAGCAGCCCACACGTCCTGGTGTGATGGAATTGAGCCTGTTCCTTTTTTTTCCCTTTTTTTTTTGTTAAAAGATCCAGCAGTTGTTGTCAGGAATAGTTGTGTCAGGAATTTTTCTGACAGAGGATGCTAATATTCATAAACACCTTGATGTCTATTGACTCAGATGGATTAAAAGTTATTAGAACATGTGGGCTTTTGTACGTCGAGCTCGATTTTGGCAGGCACACATCAAAACAATGTAATAGGATTTCCTGACAGTGGAATGCAAATTTAAAATCTCCCTTTGAAGTGTTAATTAGTATAGGTAAATGGAATCCATATCACCTACAGTAAATAGTGCTGTAGCAGTTATAAACAGGCACGGTTTATCAGTCCGTCAGTATTTCATAGGAAATTCCTGACTGTCGGTGGATTCAGCGTAGACTTTGGATCAGGTCTCTCAAGAAAAAGGTCTTTATATTTAATGGATGGTAATGGATAGTGGGGTACGCCAGCAGTTACAGGTTTGATTCCCACAGGTATCGGTTGTTTGTCAAGTCCTAAGTCTCCTCCAGCAGGTCACTTTGTTCCCACATACTGTAAAGCACTCTAGATAATAACATCAGCTGCAGCAGCTTAAATGGAAAACACAGTTGTGTCTCTGATGATTTCATTAATTTCTCAGTGCAAGAGATTAAAATGAATGAAGTTCCTGAACTCCAAAACAGGTGCTTTTTTTGTTATGGTAAGTGGTCCCTGAAGGAGGCAATGCCATTAGTGACTGACTCTTTTGGGACAAAATACTGTTTACCTTCATTCTAGTTCTGCCTCTAAGACCACAAAAATAAGGAACATTATTTTTGCCTCTTAAAAGTTATCCCTCCCTGGTGCCTCCGGCTTGGCTGGGCACTCAGTCAAGACAGTTAGCACTGAAGGGCCCGATTCAAATCTCCACCCTTAAAATGAGTGTACGGTTGCTATTTTTGCCCTTTCAGCAAAGTGATGTCATTATAGTCGGTGTACCAAGGCTTCAGTATTGTTTCAGCTGGTTGTACGTCTGTGTGTAGGCCTGTCTCTACAGACATCTTTCCAATCTGTGGATTTCCACGTGGCCCAGTACTCATGGAGAGAGGTATCTACAATAGTTAGAAAAGACAAGATTTTCTACAGATAACTCTAAAAAAGATTTTATTGTGTTATTGTTTGAATTCCATACAATTTTTTTTTAAATTCCAGCAGTCTTTTTAACAGCAGCACCTGTTATTTAGGAGAAGACCACAGCAAGTCATCTGTGTATCTAGAGCCCAAATATTAAATGTTATGGCGCTATGTTGATGTCACAGTTTTGCATACGCACTTATGTCTTAAAGGACTTAACTGCTTGATTGGTCTTATAGACTCTGGCCTAACACAATGAAAGGTAGCTAAGTATCCATCCATCGATCCTTCCAGTACAAGGTGATGGTTTGCCTGGAGCCTATCCCACCTGCCATAGGGTGAGAGGTAGGGTACACTCTGGACAAATCTGCAGTTCGTCCCAGGGCAATTAATGAATTTACTAATTAAGCAAAACATTGTAACACTGAGCCTTGTTGCTTCTTCCCTCCTTGTTTGTTCTTGTCCTTGCCTTTGGATTTCCCCTTGCAAACCTGTGTTTAACGTCACAGTCCTGTGATCTGCATAAGTATGCATGAAGAGCTCAAAATGTCTGTGTAAGAGCCCTCGTGCTCTTGACGGTTTAACAGTGGGACACAGAGGCTCTCAATGAAATGTGCCTCAAAGTCTGTGAGCCTGTGAGTGTGAAGATTGGGATCAGGCGTAGGTGTGAAGCCACTGAGGAATAATTTTCTTCTCTCTGCAGTCACTAGAGACTCTGCTATTTGCATGGGGCACCTGTGCAGCAGGCGCTAAGATCTCCACACTGTACTATGCTGTAACACCATCTGTGAGTGAGAAAAAAGCAGCTGGAGACATATCTATCAGATGAGGCCTTTGGCTGTTTGTAAGCCATAAATTGGTAGTAGTATGGGAACTAGATTGTATCACGGGTATGTAGTTCTTGACCTGGACAACTTAGAGACATTAGTAACAGCAGTGGTTTACATAAGCAAGAGCTAACTCCTTTTATTCAAAATGTAAATTATTTAGTTACAGTAAAAAACTCAATATGGAGGACGTAATTTGCACTCCTACTGAGGTTGTTGATAAAATGCATTGTTTTTATTAGCTGCATCCTCTATTACTCCATCTGTAAATAGGTGCTGCGTTGTCATGAGCACAAAAACTGATAGTAGTGACACCAGAAATGGTACGACAGAATTTGGAATCTGATGCACATCAAGACAGCACAGGCTATTTAGTTCACAGAACATCAGTTCAAAGACTGATGTGGCTCTCTGTGAATCACGTGTAAGTTTTCATTTGTTCATAACAGATTTTTTAATAACAGCTGCTTTTGTCAAAGTGTGCTACAAAAGCAGGTGTTCATGTGGAATGTATATATGAAAGACATCTGTGTAAACCACATATTTGAGTATCATTGTGCAAGTTTGATCTCTGTCTTAACCCAACTGTAACCAAATGTTTCAATTGAATCTTGCAGATTATTTTCTTGTAGCTTGCATTCCAAACAACACAGATATTCATATTACAAAAAAAGATTTATTGACACAAATTGCATGTACACACAAGTATATCTTCCCAAACACTTGAGCACACAAATACCAATGCACTCTTTGTCACACGTGGACACACACACACACACACACACTCTCTCTCTCTCACACCAGGCGTTCGGCAGTCATGCCTTTCTGTAGGATTCTCCTCTGGGTGCTGTGTCCAAGGTGAGTGCGCTGGCTGGCAGCTCCTGAGGAGTTGGTAGGAAGAGATAGCTGAGCGAAGCTATTAAAATACGGGCAGGAATTTCCCTTATCTCTCCCACCGAGGCAGCTCGCTCCGCTTTGTGCTATTATGGAGATAAAATGCACAGAGGCTTGGAATGAGGGAGGAAGGAGGGAAGACGAGGAGGGGAGGGCGAGGTTGGGGAGGGAAGGCGTAAGAACGTCAGATTTATGGAGCTAGGGAAGCTTAAGGTTATTAAATCGAAAGATTACTCGACTGCGAAATTGTTGAAGTTTTTACGAGAAGTTGAGGGATTTAGGCCTGTATTAAACGGCAAAGCATTAGGAGGCCAGCAATATACATTATTCACAATTTATTTTTACCCCCTTTCTTCTATTCCATTCACCCTCTTCGTTATTCCCCCAGTCTTTCTTCTCCGTCCTTTCATCAGCCACACAGACAATATCGAGGTCCTCCTAAACTCTCATTCAGCGGAGCATCTGCACCTCCCATTTCACGCCTCTCCCCTTCATAGTATCAGCATGTAGACAGGCAAAAAAAAAAAAAAAAGAGGAAAAAAAGGAAGAGAGAAAAAAAAAAAAAAAAAAAGGAAAAAAGAAAGAGAGAGAGAGAGAGAGAGAGAGAGAGAGAGAGAGAGAGAGAGCTTATTACTTATGTCAGCTG
>VUQG01015685.1:0-17766 GCA_015106755.1 Etia nguti | reverse complement strand
TTCCTTCCCACTGTCGCCAAAGTGCTTGCTCATAGGGGGGTCATATGATTGCTGGGTTTTTCCTCTGTATCTATTATTGTACGATCTACTGTACAATATAAAGCGCCTTGAGGCGACTGTTGTTGTGATTTGGCACTATATAAATAAAATTGAATTGAATTGAATTGAATTGTAGAAGCTGCTGAGGATCTTGGCCGACATACCAAATTTCCTCAGCCTCCTCAGGAAATACAGCCCCTGCTGAGCCTTCTTGACCAGCTGTGTGGTGTTCAGGATCCAGGTGAGGTCATCAGTGATATAGACGCCCAGTTATCTAAAGCTGCTCAACTTCTCCACTTCAAGCCCCCGGATAAACAGCGGCTGGTAAGGCCTCCTCTTCTTCCTCGTGTCCACTATCATCTCTTTTGTCTTGTCAGTGTTGAGGGTGAGGTTGTTGTCCTCACACCATGACACCACACCGGCCACCTCTCTAATATAAGCCGCTTCGTCCCCTCCAGTGATGAAACCAACCACTGCAGTGCCGTCCGTGAACTTCAGTATGGTGTTATCCTGACTGGTTGCACTGCATGTTATTTTTGTCATGGTCCTGGGTCCTGACCCAGTGTTTTTTGTTTATTATTATTAATAGTTTTGCTTTTATCTTATTTAGAAACTCTAGTCTTTGGTTTCAGTGTTATTTAGAATGCTTCGTCTTTTGGTTTCTATCTCTGTGTTCCATGTTTCCTCTGTCTCCCCTGTCAGCTGTATCCCCTTGTCAAGTCCGCGTCTCTGTGTTATTTTACTGTCTTACTTTGACAGTCTGTGTCCTTTGTCAATGTATTCTGTTTTGCTTCCTCCATGTCTCGGTATTATCCAGCATTGTCCTTATCTTGGACAACATCAGCCTCTCCGACACCACCTTAAGGGAGTCCAGCTCCGTCCCCACAACATTACTGGCCTTGAGGATCAGTTTATTGAGTCTGTTGGCATCCGCAACCCTCAACCTGCTCCCCCAGCATGCAACAACATAGAGGATGGCACTGGTCCTCCACAATGTCCACATTGAGCCCCTGGATTGAAACAGGGGTCAAGGTTTTCCTGGTCCTCCTAAAGTTCACAGTCAATTCCTTGGTCTTTGCCACATTGAGCTGCAGATGATTCTGCTTGCACCACGTGACAAAGGAGTCAACCACAGCCTGGTACTCTGTCTCATTTTCCTGTCTTTGGTACAGGAATGAGGCATGATGTCTTCCACAGCACTGGAACCCTCTGCAGACTCAGATTCAACATGAACAGTTTATGAAAGACTGTACAAAGCTGGGGGGAGTTTCCGCTCCAGCTTTCTCATGTAATTGTCCTTAGTCTTTCTGATCTTGTTCTTCCATAACACGTGAACTGTTCACACCTTCTCTTTATTGCCCCCTCTGAAAGCCCTCTTCTTGCCATTGAGGAGAGCTTTGATGTCCTTAGTCACCCAAGGCTTGTTATTTGGGTAACAATGGACAGTCTAAGCTGGGACAATGGAGTTGGTGCAGAAGGTTATGTAGTCAGTGATACACTCGGTAAGCCCATTGATGTCCTCGGCGTGAGGCTCACAGAGTGTCTCCCAGTCAGTCACCTCAAAACAGCCCTGTAGTTCCACTAAGGCCTCCTCCGACTACCGCCTAATACTTCTAGTGGTCACACGCTCCCTCTTCATAATAGACACATAGCAGGGGGTGAGGTGAATCAGATTATGATCTGACCTATCCAGTGGGGGAGGGAGGAGGAGCTGTATGCATCCTTGACGTTAGCATACAGTAGATCTAAAATTCGCTCCCCACTGGTGGGACAGACCACATATTGCGTGAAAGTTGGCAGTGTATTGTCCAATGTGACATGGTTGAAGTCACCTGAGATTGCAATGAAGGCACTTGGGTGCTGAGTCTGTAACCGGGCTGTGGCAGAGTGGATAGTGTCACATGCAGCTGTGGGGTTAGCAGAGGGAGGAACGTAAACAGCCACCAAGATTACATGAGTAAATTCCCTGGGCAAATAATACGGCCTGAGTCCAACAGCACACAGTTCAATGTCCGGGCAACAAATCCTTACTTTGATTGTTATGTGAGCAAGGTTACACCACCGGTTGTTAACAAGAACAGCAAGCGCCCCTCCTTTCTGCTTACCGCTCGCAGCGCTGTCCCTGTCAGCCCGAACAGTGTGGAAGCCTTCCACGGATGCGTTATTCATCAGGAATATCCTGGTGCATCCATGATTCAGTGAAACACTCCCGGTATTCCCTCTGACTCTGTGCTAACAATGTTAGCATCTTGTTTGCTAGCGACCAAACGTTCCCCAGACGGCAGACACGGGATGTACCTCCTTCTCTCTTTGAGCCTCTGCTGTCTCGCCGTCTCCTTCCTTCTCTTATTCTGTAGTCCACCTCCGCATCTTCGGTGTGTTTTCCTCCAGATTTCAGCTGGTACTTCTGTGGGTCTGACCGATAAGCTGGCCGGCATCAGTTCGATCAGCTGATCTCTGGAGTAAACAACCTGTGCGGTGTGTAGGAGCTGTGCCGTGGTCCCATTCCTCAATAAAAGTAACAGTTCCGTGGCCAAAAGCAGAACAAAAACTCTGTCAATCCACATGATTGAAGGAAAGCTAGATGGACGGACACTCTAAGTACAAAGTAAAGGACAAAGAAATAAGAAAGGAAAAAGTTAAACTTAAAGAGAAAAAGCAGGAGCAACTGAAACAGGCTGCATGCTGGCTGACGAATGACTTGTCTTCAGTTTAAACATTATCCTTCATCTGTTGTTCTATTGGTCTGGGTCCACGCTCTCTCATCTCCGCATGGTTTCCCTCACAAACTGCAACAATTTTTTTTCTTCTTATCCCACACACTTCAAAATTCACTAGTTAATGAATAAGCCCATTTTAGGAAATGCTATGAAATATGAATTAACTAAGACTTTTAAAATGCCAAGGGTCAAAATGAGTGTTTATGAAGTTTTAGTTTAGGCTTATTAGTTTCTATATGGAAAATATTTTTCAGCAACAACTTCAGAATAGACATTACAATACAATACTCTCTAATTCATGGTCACTGTAGAAGATGCATGGTAGACCCGACCACATTGTCCCACCTTTAAACACTTTCTTTTATTCTCCGTTACTGTTCTTTACACACCCGGCTACATGTTTTCAGCTGCCAGCCTTATATACGGTTTCACTAATTGGTCACTGGCAAGTATTACTACATTAAAACATATAGAATCTTTATTTAAAAATACTTTAAATGTGTTAGATAGAAAATCTTTTTCTGTCCATCATTGTTTCATACCTCAATAGAATACTTGCCATTCTATTGATAAGTTCCTGCATGGACTTGCTGCACCAAGTGCACTGGGTGAGTTAATCATCTTAAAATCAAATATTTGTGGAAGAGTAACCAGAATCTCTATTAGAGGCTTTGTGCAATACTTTTTAGACATACAACATTTAGTAAACGGGTGTCGTTAGTTAAAAGGTAGCGAGATTTGAATAATATTCCAGCTGTAAACACATTTAAAGCTTTTAAAACTAATCTCAAACGATGACTAAGAAGTACTCAGAATAAATTTTATAGTAATATCTTTAATGCTGTATGTTTTTTATATTTATTTGTTGTTCTGTGTTTTCTTATTGTACTGTGGATTTTCAGATTATAATTGTATGTATTTGCTGTCTAGACTATAATGTCAGATGGTGTGATCTTGTTTGAGCTGCTAGGGACTACAGATGAAAAGAAGCCTTTTGGCTAATTCTGGCATATTTACATTGACATGCTCACCAATATACACTGTCACTTAAATAAATAAATTCAAATTCAAAAATCCATTAAGGACAACCATAAACTCAACAACATTGGGGATAGCATTTTAATTAACGATAAATCTCATTTTGAGCACATATTTTCCAAATCTTATCTAACCCCTTTCTTTTTTTATGGTTCATTAGAACTAAATTTAGTTTCCCATGGACAGCATGGAAGAGGTTTAATGAAGTGTATTATTCAGTACACATAGATCACATACTACAAAATTATCTATGCTTCTTTTTGAAGCCTATCAGATCTGTCTAATTTAGTTTAGCAAGTAAAAATGTTTGTGCATTAAATCTAAAGTAAAGTTTGATGCTTGATGTTGTATTAATTTAGATATGTCTTACCCTGTCTCTCCCGGTCATTATTGATTACTTCAGCCTGAGTGATCCACTCCATATAACCCCTGAGATCTTCATCCAGTTGCTGAGTTTCCCACAACTTCTGAAATTCTCCACGGGACTTGGCCTTCTGTCTCTCTTTTGTGAACTCACTAGTGAGAAACAACATAACCAATTTAAACTAAAAGATAGAAAAAACAAATAAACCGGAGAACATGCACAAAAAAGTCTGGGAAAACAGAGCAACAAGCAAGTTGTGAAAAAGAAATTAAAAAGAAGAGTAGTAATAACTTTTAGGGTATTTCTTACCCACTGAGTACACCCAGGATCAGGTTAAGCACAAAGAAGGAACCGACCAGGATGAGTGTAGTGAAATAGATCCATGGCCATTCCATTCCTATAGCATCATTTACCTGTCAGACAAAGCACAGAATTTTGTCTTTAAGAAAAATTTGTAAGTGTAGCTTACATTTTAAGATGATGACGAAGCTTTATTTGTCAGTTGCAGTTGCCTGCAGCGAAATTGGACCCCTTCTGACCATACATACATTACACAAACATCTCATTGGAGAGACAGGTCAGAACAGGTAGCTTAGAGAAAAACAGTGAAATGTACAACAAAATAGGGGAGTGGAGGAGAAAAAAGAGAACTCTACTCAGACTGAACTCCTGGTAGGGGATCAGTATGAGAACAGAAAACAAAAACTCCTCAGTCTGAATACTCACGGCTTGCCCATTGTCAATCATGTCGGCCAGCCTTGTGGGGCTTTGAACAGCTGTAACTGCTTTCTTTGTTCTTCGATAAGCCAGGTCCGAGCCAGCTCCGATCAGCCAAAACTCTGTTATCATGGTTCCGAATGGGTAGATCTCATTCAATGTCCTCCATCGAATGTGTTGCCAGCCACACGATGCAACCGACCATCAAGTATCCGGCAGCAAGTGTCTCTGCAGGACAATCAGGCTCTCCCGAGCCCAGGCTTCTCATCAAGAATCGGGTGTCAATTTTATTAACGGACCAGTTGATCAAATCCATAATTCTTTAGGTTTTAGAGAACAAGACTGAGAGACTCTCTGAGGGTTAGAAAGTTATATGAGACTCGACAAGGACATAGAAGCCAAGCAGGAAAGATAAGGGAAAGGGAGAGGGAAAAGATGCGACCGCCTCCATCAAGAGCAAAGAAAGAAAAATTTATCAAGAACAATGACAGAATATATTATATAAGAAGGTTAGGGTTTTGAATTCCGGTAAGCATCGCCAGGCTAGGCCCCCCATGGTACCCAAAACTCGGGTACAACTAGTACGTTGAATGCATTGTATATTACAGCAGTTAACTTGAAAGACAAGATCATTGCTGAGCTAGAAACCTGGGCCCTCCATGGCTGATTACCAAGACTACATGAAGTAACCTCTGAAAGTCTACTAGAACATGTGAATACAGCATTATGGACAATCCCTACTGTGACCATCACTAAAACCAACCAGCTCATCTATACCATGGCAAGAGTAATCACAGAGAGGCTTGGCTACAAGATGAACAACCAGGAACAGTTACCCTCCATGAAAAAAGACTAGAGGCCAAGATCAAGGCAGCACAGAGGGAAGTTAGCCAACTATTGGAACTCCAGAAAGGTACGATGAAGGAGGTGTGCCTAAGAAGAAACTGAAACTGCCAAAGACTCACAGCCCTGGCTAAAGGCTTGAAGAGGTATACCAGAGAGTTAGAAGCCAGGAGAATAAACCAGATGTTCTCCACAGAACCATCTAAGTTGTAGCTTGTGAGGTGGGTGTAGCTCAGGAAGTAAAGCGGTTCATCTACTGATCTTAAGGTTGGTAGTTTGACACTTGGCTGCTTCGGTCTGCATGCCAAATATCATGGGCACGATACTGAACTCAAGATGCTCTCTGATGCATCGATTGGACTGTGTTTGTGTGTTAATCTTAGACAGAAAGTACTTAACCATAAGCATAGAAATCAGTGCTTGTATGAATGGGTGTGGATGGGTAAATGAGGCATTAGGTATCAAGGGCTTTGAGTGCTCAGGTAGAGTAGAAAAGTGCTATATAAAAACCAATCCATTTACCATTTACTAGGTTGTTTTTCCCATACCTCTATTAATTTGTTTTATCAGTCATACATAATTTCAGGCAAGATTTGCTGATGGTCCAATTTCGTGAGTGAAGGGTTAGATTAAATGGAATGCCAGGGGAAGATGTCATTTGGATGATCTTGAACATACTTTTAGTTTAAGTTTAAGATTACTTATGTTTGGAACACACAAGTTTAAACTTAATGCAGAGTGCAAGGAGTAGGGTTGGTGTGGGGATCTAGTACAAGACATATTCAAGGATGTGTCCTGCATTGGGTGTGACAGGCAGCTGAAATGCTTTTTAGAGATCAGAGAGGTTTGCAGTGTTTCAGGTTTTTAGCCCCATTTTTGTATCAGTGGTTCTCATGGCTATTGATCAAGGGGCATGACAGATTGCATATTAATGATCATGAAACTGACTTCATGGCATATTGTTACTCAGTAGGGCTATTTTTGGTCGATAGGCAAATATGCTCTTTATAACGTTGGGGAACCCAGTCGTCACTTGAGACTGAAGAAGTCACTTGGACGAGTGATGAAACGTCTCTCTCACTCAAAAATGCAACATCAGAATGAACAGATTTAACTTTCTGGGAAAATATTCACTGTTAAGTCAGGTTTTCTTGCTTTCTATAACAGGTTCTGTCCATTTTGCTTTTCTTTTTTGTAGTGTAAGCCTAAAACCTTACCCAGTAGAGGACATCAGTCCACTCTTGTGTGGTGATACACTGATAGACAGTCAGCATAGAAAAACCCAGGTTGTCAAAGTGGGTGATTCCACTGTTCGGACCTGGCCATCCAGCTCGACACTCTGTACCATTGATGGCACAGCGGCGACCATTCCCCGCTTGGGCACATGGAGCTGGCTTCTCATTCTTTACTGTAGCAATGATGTCTAAACACCAGAAGAGAGTAAAATTAGTACATATCTATAAATGGGCAAAGTTAAAACTATGTAAAATAATATGCTTACCTTGCACATAAAAAGTGACTGACTCAGTTATGTGCATTTTGCTGTGATACTTTGGAATCCCCTCTGGCTTGAGCAAAGTCCCTATCATTTGATTCCCACACCAGCCTGTTCCTTATTCACCAATCAGTCTTGCTTCTTTAATTTTGTTTACTGACTTCTGACCTTCTGTCAGTTTGATGTGCTTTGTTGCCTTGCTCCTCTGGACTGACTTGACCTTTGAATTAACCTATTCTGGCTCCATTTGGACCAATCTAAATAACTCATTCCTAGTATTACTATTATATAAATATCACCCTCTCGTGCTGCATATTGTACTTGTGCCTGTGTAGAAGCAGGTCTTGTGCATTTTGCATTTGAAGAGTTCAAGTCCCATTATGGAGTAAATGGTGACCATAAAAAAGACCAGCAGGGTAATATGAAACAGAGGCAGCATCGACTTCAGGATTGAGTTCATTACCACTTGCAGGCCTGAGGGGGAAACAGGATGCAGCTTGGAATTAATGAATTGAATCAAATGAATATTCTTGAAAAAATTATCCTCTAATATAGACAAATTGTATACAAGATTAATACAATAAGGGAAAAGTATTAAGCAGATTTGTTACAGCATGATGAATCAGTTTAAACAGGTTCTTACTGGGGACTCCAGAGACCAGTCTGAGGGGTCGTAGGACTCGGAATGCACGCAGAGCTTTCATGTTAAAGCCACCACCCTTTTCTCCAACTGGAGCTTCCACACCACTGATGTGGTTAATGGCATCAACAGCCACAGTAAACAGTCTAAGGTTACAGAGAAGGGAATATAAGGTTTTCTTTAAAGAAAAGATAAAAATATGATGTGAGAGCAGAAGGAATGTGTTTAGGAGGAAAGGTCATCCTATTCTGAACTGAAAGCACCTTAAGGTGACTGCTGTTGTAGTTTGGTGCTGTATAAATAAATATAGTGCCAATTCACAGCAGGAGTTGCCTCAGAGCGCTTTATATTGTAGATTAAAGACTCCAATAATCACACAACTCTCTATAACCAAGACCTTGGCAACAGAGATGGCTGCAGCTCAGAAGGCAGAACAGGTCATCTACTAACCAGAAGTTTGGTGGTCTGATCCGTGGCTGCTTCAGTCTGCATGCCAAATATCCTCGGGCAAGATATAGCACACCAAGTTGGTCTCTGATGCATCCATCATAATATGAATGCGGCTGGATGTTAGGAGGCAAGCACTTGATCTATGCTTACTAACTAACTAACTAATAAATGCAGACTACAGAAGCACATGAAAAAGGAAAGTGTGTCATGGTACTGGGTCGTGTGACCCAGTGTTTGAGTTTTTATGTATCTTTTGTATTCATTTGTGGAATAATGATGTTACAACTCACTCACAGCCTGAAGTGTTACCTACCTCAGCTAATGGTTTGAGCATTGTTTTACATGTATCTTTCTCTTCACACAATACAGTTAACACTCCGAAGCTACAGATCGCTTCTGGTGTGGGTTCAAGCAGAAGTGTCTGTCCAACATATCACAGCCATGCTCCTAAGACGCAATTAGTTGGATACATTCCTGAGTGTTTAATGTTTGCCCAGGAGCCTCACCATAAAGGGCTAAGTCATGTTTCTGTGGGCCAGGTTGTAATTCTTGTTTTTCGTGTGGCTGAACCAGCCCCTCTGAACTCTAAGAAACTGTCATTGATTGGGTTCGACAAACTTATGTTGAATTCTTCTGTGACTGAAGAGACCATTTACCTTTAAGCCGATTAAGATTGACTCAGACTCTGACAACTTAAAGACTGCTGTCTCAGGATCGGTGATCATTAACACTACTCACTTCATGGAGTCTTGTTTAAAGATTGTGGGCACTATGGACTGTTTTTTCACCTGCTCACTCTAAGTGTGGGATTATGCCTCAACAGCCTGTTTTTTCTCAGCCCTTAGTGCAGGCCCTGTTCAGCCACCTACTCAGTCTCTAGTTTTGCCTCTAGATCAGTCACATGTGCTTTCACTGGCTCAAGCATCAATTCAGCTCCCTGTTCAGTTAGCAGCTCAGCTCCCTGTTCAGTTAGCGCAGCCTGCTGCCCGGCTCTCAGTACCTGCTGGTCCTGCCTCAGCTTCCGCTGAAGGCTCAGGTGAGCCAGCCCAGCAGCCCCCATGCCACCGTCTGCCGGCTGGAGAACCACCCCAGATCTGGTCGTAGAGTTCAAAGTACACGAGTACTACTCTTCCATGCCCACTTCTCTTTCTGGAGTCTACCGCATGTCTGTACTTAAGCCTTATATCCTTTAATTTTGTTGTAATTATGAGTTTTGTGAGGTGGTCCTTACTGTGGGGGTAAGCAGTGTCATCTGCAGGATACTGTTCTTTGAGGCGGTCCAATATTTCAGCGTATTTATTTTGGCATGTTTCGCAGTCTATATTCTCACTTGCTTTTGCAACTTTGTACTCTTGTGTGATTCGCAGCAACAGCTCCACCTCATTATCAATCCATTTAAAAGAAATCGGTGCTTTTCCTCAACATTTTGCCGCAACGTTTCAAAGAGCTGGAAAGTAAATAAATGGCAGACAGAAATGACGCAGGTCGAATCATCTTACGTTTCAAGCAGTACAGGAACGTAAGCGTTTCCAGTGTGGATGAACAACTCTTTGGAAATGATTGAAAACGACCGTGTGAACACAGAGCGCTTGTAGACAAAAACGCTGTTTTCAAATTTATCCGGATTAGTGTAGATGTAGCCTAATAATGTTAAAAGGGGTTTTTGTGTTTCTGAGCTTACAACCAATAAAGTCTCAGTTCCTGGTTTTGAGGGGAGAAAAAAACACACAAATTATGTATAGATAAACAATAATAAAGGTAAAAATAAAGAATAAGAATAAATAAATGAGTAATAATATATGAAACTGAATGCATTGTGAAAATTATAAAAGATACATTCTTACAAAAAAAAGCAAAAAGGAACACGAGAATTCATTAAAACTTAAGTAGTTTAATGCAGTCTGAAAGATTTTCTTTTGACATGAAAAAACAACAATAAGAGAGAGAGAACATTTTAATAAGCAGGGTGTCACGGCGAGTGCAGTGAGCCGTGTGGGGGAAATAAAGGAGGATCCAAATGCAGGGACTCGTGGAGGTGCGAAGGAAGTTTATTGTAAAAATAAAAAACAAGTAGAAAACAGCAAATGGGGACTGAAGATAATCTAAACTGAGAACAACTAAACTACTAAACAAGAACACGAACATGAGGGCAGGTGAGCAGAGGCAGATGACGGTAGACAGCAGGGAGAACACACGGATGAAGCATGGTGGATACACAGACGGACCAGCGACTACAACATAAGACATGACTTAAATACACAGAAGAACACGGGGAGATCACACACAGGTGGGGAACGTAGCTGGAAGTAATTGACGAGACGAGACAAGGGAGGCAAAACTGAATACATTCACATGAGACGAGGACTTTCACAATAAAACAGGAAACATGACAGACGCGGACTTGACTAGGGGAAACAGAGGCATGGGACATGACTGACTGGGGAACAAGAGAATAAACACCAGGGCAGAACTAAACCTAAAAGCAAGAAATCACAATCAAAAGAACACCACCAAGAACTCAGAACAAAAAACATCATATAAAATAATACCAAAACACCAGAACTCAAAATGCTGGGTCACAGGGACCCAGAATCGTGACACAGGGATGGAAATTGGTATTAATTAAAAGCCTCAGTGTGTCAGTAGCAGGTAAACCCAGACTGGGATCAACGTCCTCCATGATCACAGAGGCTGGAGTAAAATGATAGACCAACATCATTAACATCATTTGAACTACTCCCAGGCTGAGGGTAAATATTTCACAGCTTCACCTCCATGTACATCTTATCCTGACAAACAAGCTTCAAAGGGAACCGACCTCTTCCTGAAGACAAAATACACTTCCAGAGCAATGGCATTGACATCAAGAGTCAACAGCAGGTGGCCACACAACAGCATTGCCTCAAACCTCGAAGGAGACCTCCAGCATATACAAACACCACGATGGATCAAGAGATACTCTCCAAATCACAAGCTGGGAAGTTCACCTGAAATATCACTGTGTGTGAGCAAATGTGGAAAGAATGTCTGAGTTCAACATTTGCCACACATGGAGTAAAATTTCAATGGAAGAGACTGAGAAAAATAAGACAAAGCTGAAGGAAAATTCTCCACAGTTGTGATGTGATAATGTACATGTCACAACTATGAACTGGTGCAGGATGTGGGAGAGGCAGGATGCAGGAGGGAGAAGAGTACATGGAGGAAGGCTGTTTGTAGTGTGGGGACAGATGAAAATAGGGGTAAGGATGATCCTGAAAGCAGAAATCTCTCTCTCTCACACACACACACACACACACACACACATGCAAAGAAGACCAGCTTACACTCATAAACTTGGTCATATCTCTCATTACTGTTAAAAATGTAATAAATAACAGACACACTTGCTACCAAACATTGAGTTTATCCACTGCTGACAGAGAACTGCCACAGTTCTCCAGGTTCCTGGACAACAGATTGATTTTTTAAGTAGACTCTGGTGCTACCAACCAGTGATCAGTCAGTAAATTTAGTGGTAATATATGAAAGTTGTAAGATGCGTTCTAATGATTGAACAACACAAGAGATGTACGGTATGAAGGAAATGATCTTTTAAATGACCAAAATGAGTGGAAAATTGCAAACACTGGGAAGAAACCAGGGGTAAAACATTGCATTGAGGTGTTTGGAAAACTTCTACCACTAAACGTTTGCCTTTTAAGAACTGTGCAGCTGTTAACAAAACTCATCTGTATACCCAGCAGGTGGAACCATGCCAGTTGACCCCAGACTCTTCAGAATTGCTTGATATCCCAGAGTACTTGTGGGCAACCAGTAAATATGATGTGTGTGTGTCTGTGTGCAGGGGGGGTGGGTGTGACTCCTACGTCTGATTTTCATCAGTACCCATTAAAGCCAGAATGAATCAGAATGAATGCAGCAATGTATGCCATGGCACCTGAAGTTCCCAACTCCCCACACCATATTGGTGTATTTTTTGATACGTTGATGATTTAGGTGAGCCTCTCCAAATTACAATAGGCTTCGGAGAAATTCACCTTTCTGGGACACATGATCTCATCAGATGGTATGGCCCTCTGTCTAAAAAGGATTGCAGCGATCCAATCCATTCCAAAATCACAAAGAATTTATTTGTTACATTTACATGACATCATATTGCTGCCAGTGGATTCCCAAATATGCTGCACGAGAGGCTCCACTATCAGCAATGATACATGGGAGGGGACTGACTGAACAAGACAGATTATAATGGACCGATGACACAG
The DNA here is from genome assembly GCA_015106755.1 of Etia nguti. Taxonomy (NCBI): domain Eukaryota; kingdom Metazoa; phylum Chordata; class Actinopteri; order Cichliformes; family Cichlidae; genus Etia; species Etia nguti. The sequence goes on along the minus strand of VUQG01015685.1, from coordinate 5,192 downwards.
ACAAAGCTTTTACTGTCTTAAAACTGACACTACAAACTGCACCTAGCTAAGGATTACCGATATCACAAACTTGTGGCTGCAGTGCTGGATGCCTTTTTACTCCCATAAACTACAGCTGTGTCCAAATGTGAAGCTTATATTGACTCAAAGATTCTGTATTTCTGGCAGTTATAGTGTAGACGCAGTGGCAGAGCAAGGAGTGAAACAGAATATGGAAACCAGACCACTCTAAGTTTATCTCTTAACACAGATTTACAGGGCCAGAGTAAAGCTACCCCACAGGAGAAAGCCTGATTTTGCCCAAGAGACGATGTACCTAACTTTTTTCTTTTTACTCATTCTCCTAATTATAGTAAATTGACACATGGGAAGGCCTATGTGTCAATAGGAGGGATGGTACAACAAATACAACTTACACAAGAAAAGGGATTCCAGATTTACTCAAAAAAATGTTTTTTCTATGATTTGTGTAAATAACAATCCATGTAAAGGTATTAGAACTCTACAGGCAGTACAATTTATAAATAGACTTAACTGAACTCACACCATGTAAAGGTAAAAACATTGTGATTGTTGATATGGGTAGATGGGTAGAGAATGTTCTTTTAAAAAAATACCGGTGCAGTAGCTAAAGCCATAAAGCAAGAAATCATCCCAAGGTGGGAATTCCAGACCGGGAAACTGCTGCTGTTCAGAGATTTCCAGAGAAGCAGAAATGGAGGCAGGGACTATTCCAGGTACAGCTGACAGCACAGACAGCCATTAAGGTCAAAGGTCATGCCACTTGGGTTCATGCAAGCCATCGCAAGAAGATTTCAGAACCACAGTAATAATCTTAAAGGGTTATAAGATTTCCACGTTGAAACTGAGGAAGACAACAAGGGTGTACGATGTGCTCTGCCCTTTCAACCTATAGCTGAGTTGGAACGAATGAGTGAGGGGTGAAAGAGCGCCCTCCTCCAACAAGAGCATGAAAAAGCTCCAACTCAGTGATGTGCAGATGGAGACTCTGTGTCATCCACAAAGGATCAGTGATGGGATGTAGATAACATCTGAATAAAAAGTCAGGCTGATTTGGCATGAAAGGTTCAGTCTGTCTTTTAGTTGAGGTGGTTATTGGTGTGCCACTTTTAATAAGTTTACAAATGAAAAACATTCACGTGACTCTCCAAGCATCACAGATACAGGAAAGGTGTTTATGAAATGCTGAATTTTAAAGTCTTCTCTAAGTCCTAATTTTATTAAAATTAACTACAGTAATTACAGGATGCAAATTTTACAGCTACTTCACTAACAAATTACTCATGAACATTCTATATAGCAGCTAGACTTAATATGGTGATGCCAGTTCCTAACACCTCAGAAACCTGAGCACTCGACTAGGGATTCCTCAAGGTGAATAAACGATCATGCTAATAGTCTCCGTCTCCCTTTAAAGAAATTCACTTTGGCTCCATCCCTATTCATCCAAACCCTACTCTGCAATTCATAGCGGAGACTGATGCATCTGATTGTAGGGTACATGTATTACTCTTACATGTTAGTGATAGTATGATGCATCCTCATGCTTTTTTTTCCTTCTGTCATCACAGAGTAACTATGAAGTAGGAAACAGAGAGCCCCTGGCAGGGAAATTCACCCTCGAAAGTGAGAACATCAGTGATGCCATGTTCATTTGAAACCACTGTAATTTTTGATCACACTTCTGTCACAGTGAGCATGCAACTGTAGTGTTCTGTCAACTCACGCACCCTTTTCATTTTGACAGATCTTGTTTCAGATGCTAGATTTGTTGAATTGATTTGCAGGCAGTTTGATATGTTTTTAAACACTATAGGACTCCTGATGTTTCAGTATATGTATTTTGGAAAGCACTTAAAGTTCATAGCTTATGTAAGTTATTAACAAAAGTCTAAAAGAAAGAAATTATTATTAAGCTCTGGCGCTCTTCCACAGCATGTCTTTTGTCCTGTCTTCCTCCCCTCACTTCAACCGCTCCTCCCTGAGCCTGGTTCTGCTGGAGCTTTTTTCCTGTTAAAAGGGAGTTTGTCCTTCCCACTGTCGCCAAAGTGCTTGCTCATAGGGGGTCATATGACTGTTGGGGTTCTCTGTTGTATTATTGTAGGGTCTATTTTACAATATAAAGCGTCTTGAGGTGACTGTTGTTGTGAGTTGGTGCTGTATAAATAAAACTGAATTTAATTCTTAATTGAAAGAATCGCAGTGGTAATTTGGATAGCTTGTATATTATATTACTCCAGCCCCAGATACATATAAGGAACACCTACTATTACAATTTGAGATTGATTTACTAACAGCAGATTATTCTGCAGAACTTTCCTGAATTCTAGAAGTAACTATTATGAACATGGTGACAAGACTTGCAGATTATTGGCTCCCCAGATTTGACAGATTTCTTGTCACCGGATTATACAAATATGAAGAGCTTCGTGTATACCTATGGACCCTGAAGAAATTAACCCACATTAGGCCCACATTGGTTTGAGATTAAATGAACTAAAAGGACAACATGCCAGGTCCAATGATAACAAACAAGGACTAAGTGTTTAACCAGTTTCACCTTCAGTCTTCAGGTTTGGCAAGGAGCCTTCAGCTCAGCTGCTAATACTACATCTGAAATAAGGTAACTGCCATACAACCTTACATTACAAACATTGTACATCCAAAACACATATATCAACTTACCCAACAGATACACAAACAAAGTCCAGAATGTTCCAGCAGTTTCTTAAGTATGCATCGGCATGAAAAAGAAATCCATAGGCAACAATCTTCAGGAAACACTCAACAGAGAATATGACAAGGAAGATGTACTCCAGGCTTTCCTGTAAAAAGGTAATAACAGTTTAGTTTGATTGTGTTACATGCAAAACTTAAAGTAGCTTATAGCAGTGTTTGTCTATACATAGTTTTGGCTTGATTTTGTTGATGTTTTCATATATAGTACAAATAAACTTTGAACTTTCTCATTTAGTCTGTTTGTTGATAGCCATTTATTTTATTTTATTATTTAAACTCATGTTTGATTATCCTTTATATCAGGAGGAAACATTGGATTCAAACAGGGAACTAGGCCTGTAGCTGAATTTGCTGTAGTTTTGGGTTTTGACAGCTCAGAGTGACTAGGGTAAGAAGGACTTAAAAGGAATCTTTTGCCATCAGTTGTCTGATCGTCTCAAGGATGAGTTAGCTTCAAGAGATTGGCCTAACACTTTTGAGAATTTAGTTTCTCTAGCATTTATAATAGAAAGTCACCTCCAAGAACTAGTTAACTGGTAAATGTACTGGTTCTTATGAGTGCTTTTCTACTCTATTTAATCACTCAAAGCACTTTATGCAACCTCATTCATCCATTTATACAAGTTTTACCACTACACTATCCAGCTGCCTACAGTCAGTCGTTTGGGCAGTTCAGAATCACCGGTTAACCTGACTCCACTAATTGGAAGGAAGCTGGAGTACCAGGAGACAACCCACGCAAACATGGGGAGAACATGCAAACTCCACACAGAAAGACCCCGTCCACACGGTGGAGTCAAACTCAGGACCTTCTTGCTGTGAGGCAGTGCTAACCACTATGCTACTGTCCATCACATAGATTTAATACTTACCATTGGTTCCAGTTCCATTCTTAAACAGATGGCAGTTTAGCCAGTGAGCTTCCTGATTGTTTTGAGAAATCACCCCCAAAAAGCTTAATTCATTAAAACACAGTGAACATTCTATTTGATGATGGAGAAGGAGGTAAACAATAATGGTAGGGCAACCATGACTGTAATGGAAAATGAGACTGCGGAGAAGCATGGTTGCTGTATCTCCCTGCATCTTTAAATAACATGGGGCCCCTCTTATGGCAGACGTGTTTACGATGCGCTCCCATCACCAACTTTATTTATTGTTAAATACAGTTCCAATGAGTGTGGCTAATATTCAGTGCCTGTACTCAAGGATCACGTACAGCAGAGAAACACTTCGAGATATAGTAAAAGTTCACCATGGGCTCAGTCCAGACCTTTTGGACTTCAGCTTTCTTCTGTGCTTGGACCCTACCGACTCCAGCCAGCAGGCTGCAACAACCCCAGGCTCAAGTACTCAGAGTGGCCATCGACCAGCGCACCCAAGACGGAAGCAGGGCAAGAGAGGCGGGCTACATGCTAGACCGCGGCTGCCTAGCCTTTTGTTAGCTAAAGCCCGCTCTCTCGATAACAAGATGGACGAGCTGAGAACCAGGATAACATCTCAACGTGAGATCAGAGAGTGCTGTGCTCTGATTTTTATGGAAACCTGGACTACGGCATGCACACCAGACTCGGCCATTCAGCTACAGACACACTCAGTACATTGCGGAGACAGCACATCTGCCTCGGGTAAAAACAAAGGCGTCGGTGTATGCGTGTACAAGAGATGGTGTGTGGACACTCAGGTGGTGGAGAAACACTGTTGTGCCAACATCGAAGTGCTGATGGTGAAGTGCAGACCCATTTATTTACCAAGGGAATTCAATGCTGTTGCAGCTGCTGGCTGTTTACTTCCCGCGGCTGTCCGATCGGACCACAGCGCTAGGACTACTGCATGACGTCATCAGCAAACACGAGACCGCACACCCAGATGCCGTGTTTGTTGTTGCCGGGGATTTTAATCACTGCAACCTCAGGACTGTGCTCCCAAAGTTCCATCAACACGTGAGCTTTCCAAAAAGGAATAACAACATGCTGGACCATGTCTACAGCAATGTAAGGGGCGCATACAAGGCAGTACCCTGCCCCCATTTTGGACAGTCTGACCACATTTCTGAGTTCCTCTATCCAGCATACAGGCAGCTCATCAAACAACCCCATTTTTGTCTGCAACTGAGTCCACTCCTGTGTTTCGGGCCGCACAGCCATGACAGTTACCAGCTACATCAGCACATGCATTGACAATATTGTCCCCACCAATTGCTATAAAACATATCCAAACCAGAAACCATGGTTGAACTGTGAGGTACGTTCCATGCTGCATGCACGCTCCACTGCATTTGCCTCTGGTGATGCAGAGGGTTACAAAAAGGCCAGATTTGACCTACGTAGATCCATCAGGCAAGCCAAGAGGCAGTACAGACTGAAGCTGGAAGGATACTACAACAACTCAGATTCCAGATGCATGTGGCAGGGCCTCCAACACATCACTGA
>VUQG01015683.1:1364-20840 GCA_015106755.1 Etia nguti | reverse complement strand
ACATACAAAAGACCCCCCCCCCCCAAAAAACTTCCCCGAAGTGAAATATCTCATAACTGCAGACTTTCTGTTATGTCTCCATGATACGTATGTCACATCTCTCCCTTAGCAATGCAATGCTGCTGACGCGTGGCATAGTAAACACAGAACAACCGAGAATTAAACTGAACAGACTGGACGGACTGGACAGCTGTCACCAAGAACCAGTCCAGCTTTTTAATCGGGATTGGCCTGATGTCCTATCAAAACATCTGATTGGCGCATCCCTACTAAACACCAAAATCTCACTTTTGTTCATTTCACATTTTTGACCTAAAGCGGACACAGAAAACCACGTAGGAACAAAACATTAGCTTTAGAAAGAATTAACAGATATTTTGTCCCAATTATCCATCTGCCTTTCTCAACTGAACAGGAAAACAACAAATGATGTACGAATTAGTATCCTGTCCTGAAGAGCGCTCTGAGTCCATATTAAGTGAACATTAGGGTTTAAGTGGGGACAGCTGCTGCGTCCTCTATCTGCCTCATAATCCTGCAACCACAGATCACATCAGCCAGTACCACACATATGAGCCAGTGTGACTGGATTTGACATAATGTTCTAGAAATTCAATTGAGCCAATTTTATTATTTTCTCAATTTAGGAAGCACGTTGCTCCTGCAGCTATGCGGGAAATTACCTCAAATGAGAGCTGCACAAGGTTTAAGTGGGGACAATATGCTGATTATTAACTGGAAACAGTTTTCTCTACACAGTAAATAGAAGAAATGAGCTACCTTCACCTCGTGTCACCCACAAGTCTTTAAATCAGAACAGCTGACATTTTTGAGGACATTTTAACATATCATACTGAGGCACATAAACAGGTGACTCTGCTTTCACCACTGCCTGTTGCCTTTCCTCTGACTACTTGTTTCCCTCACTGCTTACCTCTTGAAATGGCTAAGCAGGGTGCCAACTAGCTCCCCGATGCGGCTCTCATTGGCAGGCACCATACCCTGCAGGCACACCACGAGATCCCTGCTGTCCTTGGTGTGGAACACAACCAACTGGTCCTTCCCAGGGGACACGCTCAGCCCTGTCACCTGGGATACACATATAGAGAGAGAAAGGACACACGCAGTTAAACACAGATAAACATGTACATAAAACAGACAGAGAAATACACAAACAAACACACCGCACTGTTACAGTGCTATGGTTGCATGTAAAAATCAGTGGAGTAATTTGGTTTCACCACGGCTTGCTTCACCAGGAAGTAAAGCAAAGAGAGCTGAAGGATTTGGACTGGTCAGTACAATAATTACTTACACTCACCGGACACTTTACTGGGTACACCTGTTTAATGGCTCATAATGCATTAATCTAGTCAGCCAATCAGACGGCAGCAGCTGAATGCGTTTAGGCATGTCAAGATGCCTAAGCGAGCATCAGAATGGGAAAGAAAGGTGTTTTATCATGGCAACCTTGTTGGTGCCACATGGGCAGGGATTTTCCCACACAACAATCTCTAGGGTTTACAGAGAATGGTCCAGAAAATGTCCTACTGATGCCAGAAAAAACATGGCTGGACTGCTTTGAGCTGACAGAAAGGCAGAACGAAAGGTCTCAATTTCTGCTTCAGGTGGTAGGGTCAGTATTTTGTGTAAGAAAATGAAAATATCTTCCCTTTTATCAACAGTTCAGGGTTAGTTCACTCCACTCAAATCTGCCCATCGGTCACCAGATCTCAGTCCCAGAGAGTGTTTGAATGAGAGATTTGCATGGTGGATGTTTCGCCAACAAATCTGCAGAAACTGTGTGATGCCATCATGTCAACATGAAGCAAACTGTCTGAGGAAGAGGCCAGTATATGTTAATGATCGACTTCTTTTAGTCTTGTCTTTTTCCAAGATGCACATGCCTTTATCCTGTTAATTTCAACAGTGGGACGAGGTTGGGCATGTATTGTTTATTCTTTAAACATTATGTTTTCTTCCTTTAAAAGGAAACAATTGGCCGCTCGAGCTTCTAGCAGAAATTGTGTAGGCTAAACATACTGGGCAGTTTTTTCCCCCTTTACTTTTCATTTATAGTAGGATTGTGCAAAAAATTTGCTGCCTGTTCCTGTTTTTATGTGTCCCCCAATGGGACACATATACAGGGTATATGGAAAAGAAGAAAAGAAAAGAAATACTCTGTTTGAATCATGAAAAAAATCCTTTTTGAATTTTCTCAGAATAAATAAGAAAAGATCATTACTATTACACTAAGGGAAAATGGTGATTTATCGACAAGATGTGATGAATTACTCGGACAAATACCAGTCAGTATCCGTCTCTGGTGTCAACTGGTGTACGGGATTTCTTCTGGTGGAGAACGTCATCAGCATCTGGAGTAATGATTTATAGATTAGCCTCCCAAAGGGCTGGTCTAATTTTTCCAATTAGAGCCCCCGAACTAAAGCAGCTAGGTTAAAAGGAGACTCCGTTTTTCAGTTGGATTGTCTGCTTCACAGGTCTACGAAGTCAAAGCTACAGGAAGAATCCAATATTTTTACAGATAAACACTTTTCAGGAGAAAAAAGAAGACCTGAGCTTCATGTCTTATTAACTTCCCATTACTTTTTCCTTTATCCGCCCTCTATTTAGCCTCGCTTTCCTTTGTCTCCTTTGTCATCTCCCCTAGGCTTTTAGCCATTTTTCTCCCTTCATTTGTCTTTCCAAGTTGAACTAAAGGCAGTGAATGTTGAGGAAATAGCCAGAGGGCAGCCAGTCAGCTACACTAATAACCATCACCAGAGAGCAATGCCGAGACAAACTCCCCATCACAGGCAGACAAGCAGAGACAGGTTTCGACCGGCGGCAAATCAACCAGCTAGCTTATTTAGCCTCAACATGATGCCCGTGATTTCAGAAACAAACACTTCACGTAATCACCGTGAATTAAAGCCTAAAGCCATGCCTCTCTGTATAGCAATCCACCCACAGTTAATTACAAAGAGCCGATTACATTTACATTTATATTAAAGGCTTAATTGATTGGAACGACAGTCGGTGTTCTAATGAGTTGGGTAATGATACATTCAGATTCGCTTCCTTGTCTCATTTTTTTCCTCTGTCTTGATTCCCCAAATTAGTTTAACCAGAGTATGGAATCTGTTAGAGCCATTCATCTGCCCCGCCATCTGCTCAATGAGTCGTCTGTCACGCCGTTACATATTTAACAAAACTTGGAGATGTTGACATATTTTAGTCCTGCCCTCCAATTTGGGCCCTACACGCTCTGGATCTGCATTGACGACTAACAGCTATACACTGTAGGATTTTCAGTGCAGTTGTTATGTAGACTACATGGCTGTACAATTTTTGAGCCTTTTTAAAGATGTGATGAATCCCAATTATTTCATAATAATATTTCATGTTCTCCTCTTTGTTGTCTTGTTTGTTAATAATAACTGATTATCTTTAGGATTTGGAAAATTGCAACAACTGTGAAACTGTGAGTGGAACTTTCACTTTTCCACTTCACGTTATAGATGTTTCAATAGTTAATCAATTAAAAATAAACATGAACATCTCTCTTGATTTATTATGTTCCAAAGATTTTCAGAAAACTTAGCCTCTGACCTTGACTTTGACCTTGCAGTCGAGGACAATGAGATTCAAAGTCACCCGAGGTTTTTACCTATAGAATCAGTTTCACAATGTTTTTATAATGTTAGTGCATTCACAAACTTCGGTGTCCACACCGCCCATCTGCCTGCCCGCCCAGCAGGGTGACAACAATGTACCATCAGCCTTTTACGATCGAAGGGTAAAAACTACATTTAAAAACAAAAAAACCCAACATTTTTACTAAAAAACTGGGCTTGGGGTTCGGTTGCTAGGGTTGGGGTCGGCACCAACGATGACTTACACCTTACAACGTTCTTAATAAAGTAACAGCTGTAGTTTGAGTGTCGTAATGACTTGGCACCATCTGTGTTCCTTTTAACTCCCTTCAAAACATATCTGCATATGAATGTGCAGAATATTTTGGCAAGGGATGAGAATTTTAGCACTAGACGCTCACTAGTTTGTTTAACCGACCAATCATTTTCAACCAGTTGACTACATGCAGCAAAACAGTCTATCCTGTGAGTAAATGAGGAAGAGGTATTTGCTATAATACAAGTGCAAAACCATCACCTTGTTTTGTGATTGTGATTTATCTTTGTATGCATTCGTAAGCAAGAAGAAGCCTCTGCCTTGACCTGGATATCTACAGGTAAAAACAGGAGCCCCACAACATCCGACGTCCATACATGCCAAAGAAATCACACGAAAGCCCATGGATTCTCGATTTGGTTTCTTAGTAATGACTTGTTTGTAGACAATGCTCTAAGCAGACGGCACGTTTGACAGTAGCCTTCGATTATTGAAGTTTTAAAGTGACAATAGTGGCATATAATAACCAAAACAACTGTTTTGGAAAATGACTTTCTCTATCAAACATTACTATCAGACATTAATACAAAAAGCCAAATGAGGTGCTGTACTCAGGATTCTTGCTAATATGCTTTTTTCAAAAACCTGGAAATATGATGCATATGATACACAATTAACAAATTAAAAAGAATTGCTCAATTTGCAAGGAACGTTTTTTCCCAATTTGGTGGAAATGACTGGATGTATCTTGTGAGCAAACCCCTGGACAAAATCACAAAGGTTTTAATTGTGTGCAGGGTATCAGGTCTGACATTCATTGGTCCACGGATGTCAAGAGGACAAAATGTGAACAGCAGGTTTTCTCAGTTTATTCTTTGGGGATCAAATAATTGGTTATATAACACATCCCAGAAGCCCAATTAAGATGGAAAGGGTGGGTGCTCTGTGATTAAATGAATATAATAAGTTAAGCTCCATAGCCATCCATGTTGCAAAAATGCAAGGGCATCAGGGAAACCGCCAGTAAAGTTAGAAGCTAAAGAAATAGTGATCAAGCTGCATATGCATAAATTTAAAGCATTATTACAATTTATTCCTCATCACATCCTGATCTTAGGTTTAAGAGAGTGCATAAGCTGGCACTTCTTGTGTTCAATGCTTTGAGTTATTGAAGTCAACTGGTCAAGAAAAACACCACACACTACACAGCTGCATGTAGACTATTGAACTGAGTGTGTAAATAAAATATATGTGGTCACACTGCAGCACTAGTATGTGTTTGGTTGAGAGGCATGAGGAGAGCGGGAGCCGGAAGGATCATAAATAAGCCTCACTGGAAAGAAGGGAGGGAAAGAACGCACATACAGGAGGCCGATTTGTGCACATGCCTGAATGACACCAGACATCAGCTGATCTGCCCTGCCGCTCGGTATCCATGACAACACCGTCTCCTGGGAAGTTGGCATGACAACAACGGCGGGAGAGAGAAGAGAGAGGGGAAAGTCAGCACTAGATAGGAAATGGGGGGGAGGAAGAAGACGAGGTAGAAATAGAATGGAAAAAAAGACCAAAAAGAAAATTGCGAAAAGAAGCAACGCGAGTCACTGATTCGGAATCAGTACTTCACCCTTTCTTCAATGTTATTTTGTTTAATTTCAATCAACGATAACAAGCCAATGATCTCACTTGTGAAACCCCAGCATTAATTGGCATATAAATCCTCTGGCAGGCAGTTGTTGGCTCTTCACTACAGTGTTGGCCATCTATCAGCCCGGTCTTTCCTTTTAGCTGCCCTGCAGGAGCAGCAGTAAATACAGAGAATAGGGCAGCCAAGGGGATGCTGTGGTGTTAGCTCATTGTTGATTAGCAGTGATAGGCTAACTGCTCTCCCCTCTGTATGACCTTGTCCGATCAATAGCACCAAGTCACGCCGCTGTGGCTATCTGCCCACATCTCTATCCGCTCCTCCTCACCCACCTTTCCTTCAGCTCTTGCACTTTTTCACCTTCACCAATTCACTCAACCTTGCAGTCTGACATTTATTACATAAAGGTCTTGTGTTATGTACACACTGGGGCAGTGATGTAACGATGAAAAAAAAAGATGAATAAAAGTTCGACACCTAAAGACCGTGTTATGTTTTTGTGCGTTTATTGGTTTAGAGCAAGATGTTTTTATTTAGATTTGCTTTTATCTCCCCTTAAAGGTGGTTTCTTTGTGCACATGTGGACCTTCAGTTGCTTCCATTTTTAAATCACACCCTGGAAATTCTGTTCTGATCAGCTGCATTTGTGCATCTGTGATGTGTTGGATCTCCTATTCTGTGCAAAAATGTCCATCCTGCAACTTCAATTTCCGTTTAAAGAGGACAAAATTACAGGAAGCCAGTTGCAGGTGGTGAAGAAAGATTGTGCTAGTATACCCCAAATCTCCTGTTTCAGTGTGCTTTGAGAGGGCACACGATGTCAATTTGTACAGTGTGACCCTGGGTTGGGAATTCAGGCAGCACAAAGCTGTAAATGTTGGAAAAATAAATGAGAACCATGCGTCTGGATGCATCACCATGAACTCTGCACTCTCTTCCCCTGGAAATTGCGTTGTGGTCCCTGTGTTGTCGCCGGATAACCCAGCGCTCATCAGCAGTGATACAGAAGATGATTTTTGCTCTCAGGAAAATTTAAAGTCAATGAAGAAATTGATGAGGTGTACGTACAAGCAGTCGTAACGCGTCTGCTGGAAAGACATGATTTTGAACGGGTGGTCAGCCGAATTTCAATGAAGGCTGGATTTTGTTTTTTTTATGAGCACAGTTGTGGATCTTTTACAATAAAAGTGTACCTCCTATTATATAGACACTAATTTGTGAATTCCAATGACTTCATTAAAAAGCTTGGCACTGTAATCATTTCCAGTAAACAGCCGTCTGTTGGGAGTATTTACTAAAGAGCCCAACCTAATAACAAAAATGCATAATATTACTGAATGTATGATTTCAGAACACCACGAATTTTCTATATTTTAGATCAAATCTGACAAAAGACGAGCTGTCAGAATTTGTCTGTCCTCACATTTCCCTCCAAATACAGTTTGCATGCAGAGCTCTGTGTATACTGAACTACTCCCATTGTGTTACTGTCACTGTTTGAATGCTACAAACCATTCTCTGTGCCTCGTACATCAATGCAGGATGTGTATATGAATGTGTGTGTGTGTCACTCTCTCTGAATGAACAATAACTAAAAATCCCCTTAACTCATGCTGCTCTCTCTGTCTGCCACCATCTGTCTCAACTCAATCTCCCAATTTCACTTCCAGATGCAGCGATAGAGGATTTGGGTGTCCATCTACAAGCTCTCTAATTCCCACTTGTCACTTTGTCACATTCAACGCTGGAGTTTCTTGTCATAGTTGTCAGTGCACAGCAGCCTCATATCTCACTCATTTCTTCCACACGACAGGGGCGTATGTGCCTCAGAGATTAATGCGTTACACCTTCAATCCTATCTCATTTCTGCCTCGCCTCCAAGGTCAGAGGTGCAAAAGCACAGCATAAGCAAGTGTTGTGCCATATTACTGCAGGAGAGCAGGTGATGGTCAAAACGGAAATGCCAAAAGTTTGTGTAACATGTTCATTAAAGTTTAAAAGAAAGAAATTCTACTTTCAAATGTATAAACTAGTTTGCATATGCCCTGTGAGATTGAACTTTTATATCTCAAGAGTTTCAACTGAGTGGTAATCGGCCTGTTATCGTAGTAAAAACACAGGAACTTGTACAAGTATAATTTACACCCACATGAGCAGTGATATAAAGTTTCGTCTCTCTCTTCATTCCTTTAAATAAAAGCTGGTGTTGCAAGCCCAGCGTAACTGGCCAGAGATGCTGCTGCCAAGTGGTCAGACTTTTTTTCTAGGACTGTGATGGTACCCAGACCTTAAATTTATCTCAGGGACAAGCCCAGCAGTTATTTTGGAGCATGTTAATATTAGTGACAGCCAGGTTTCTCATTTATATCTGCTTCCAGTTAAACATGTTTTGTTTGATAATATCAGTAAAATGAGTTCAACACATCATGACCACCATTATTTTACCTGATCTACTTCCAAAAGCAGACATTCCTCAACTAATGAGGAACAATTTTCCGCTTTGCCAAATATCTCAGTAGCTGTGAAGTGAACACAAGTTAAACTAAACATTCACTGGAGGATTTCAACATTAAGTGACAGATTTTAAATGTGAAGAAGAAACAGTGACAGATGTTAAAATGAGAAGTGTGCAGCTTAGAAACAGCTAGGGTCAGCATAAAGACCCAGAACAACTAGCTCCAAGTTAGTGCACAGCTTGTCGAGAACCCCAAATGCAAAAGCACACGGCTAATCTAACTTGCAGCAAGAAAGCAAATAAGCAGACTTTCGAGCATGCCAAGTTATTCAGTTACAGTAAGAGACTAGGGGTAGTATAATAATCAGTTTAGAAGCATACAAGGACAAACTGAAACCAGGATCAATCATCTACTGACCTTATAATAATAAGCTGTTATAATAATGAGAGCAGTTAACCTTAAATGATGCTAGTTTTGGCTGTAATAAATGGCAGCATGAATCATACAGGACACATTTACCATGGAAACAGCCTCCTGTGCTATGTGCATGCAGCAGCATTAATGGACCTATCACAGTGAGAACGTGAATTAAAACCAGCCAACTGCAAAGCTGAATGAGATTTTTGCATATTGACACATTGCCACAGGATAACAGGCTGGTGGGAAATCAATACTGTCACCTTTGCTACAGATTCAGGAAGCCACTCCAAACGCTTCCTCTTTGTGTTGTTTGTTGGTTCTAACATACAGCGGGGGATCAGTTAGGAGGGTTCGGGGGTGATGCTTCACCAGTCACCAATTTTATATTCATGTTTGTCCACACTCATGTGAAACTTTAAAAGGAAATTAATTAAAAAAGAATCAAGTATATTCATGTTTTATCAAGAAAATTCTACTTTCAGAAGATAAACTTGGGGATGTTGCTGCAATGATTTGTAAAATTTGGATTACTGACACACATCTTCAACCTGGCAACCCAGTAGATCGACATAACAATCACCAATTCAAAGTGGGGATGCTAGATTCGTAACACCAAATCAATACACAACCACAGATGAAACGTGGTCACAATCTCACCTCCTGTTTCTCAGATAAGATTCTGATTTATGTCAGGAGATGTGTTTTTGCAGATTCAGATGAACTCGGAGATATTCACCCAAGACATGACTGAAATACTGAGTTTAAAAGAATGGGATGTATGCACGTACAACTGATGGAATTTGCTTGCCCAATAGTTAAAAATATATCATTTAAACTCATTTAAATGATCATTTCAAGCCAATTAGTCTGAGCAAATTACAGAGCAAGACTCTCTAATCACAGGAAAGTCTAAGGAGGCTTGGAAAGAAAAGCATCTGGGCTTCTTTAAGTTTCCTTGAAGATGTTTGACCTCTCATCTGAGAAGCTTCTTCAGTTCTAGGGTCAAATGGTGGAGAGTCCCAGATTTTAAGCCCTATGGGAGTGTCCCCCCAAGAGGGACATGGACTCCCCTATTGATCCTCTACCTAATCAGACGAGCAAAGGTGTGAAAACAGGTGTGGGTCACAATCAGCCAAGGTTTCGGGTGAACCCATAGTGAAACCTAGCCCCACCCTATCATGTGATTTATTGAGGTCAAAAGGCCCAGGATGTGAGTATAGGTGTTAATGTGAGTGCGAATGGTTTTCTGTCTCTCTGTGTGTTAGCCCTGGAACAGACTGGCGACCTGTCCAGGGTGTACCCTTCCCCTCACCCTAAGACAGCTGTGGTAGGCTCCACCCACCATATTTGTTGTGATTTTGGTGACAGGTAGGATGGTACTTGGCTTTTTACTTCTGATGCAGGGCTTTCATAATTGAGGACATTTTGTTTTGAGCATATAGATATATCCCCAAGTACATATGAGTGAATGTTTTGAGACCCACGTTTCCCTTTCAGATATGCAGATGTCATCATACATGTTAACCGGTATGCTTTGTTCTTTGTGACATTTCTGATCTCGCAGCATAAAAGCAACCTGACGAGTACACACAGAGGCAGAGAAGGAGAGCACAGGTGGAGAACTCCAGCACCCACTTGTCAGTCTGCTTCAACCATGGTGACAAGACTATTAGGTCAAAAAATAAAGAAAGAAATAAAACCCAGAACAGAACAGCGTAGCAAAAGATCACACAAATGTCTGTCAAGAAGCGAGTCCCTTCATCTCTTCAGTGTTTTCTTCTCTGACTTCTCACCACATCTTCTAGGTGTAAACACTTTTGCGTTAGTGAGCGAGCGCCCACACCGTTGAGATAGTGTTTAGAAATTATGATAATAGTGAAAAGAAAGAACAGAGCGAACCAGCCTGCATACCCTGAAATAATGACTTCAAAAGCCGGCATTATCTCTTTTCCCCGAATTTATCTTTGTCCTGTGTCAATCTTGCAACCTGGTTCAGCTAGCCGTCTGTACGAGATGTGGTGCAGGCAGCAGAGACTCTCCTCCTAATGTGTGTGGATGACACGTGTGACTAGCAAAGGTAAACAAAAATACTTCCCAGTACAACATGAAAGCCCATTAAGGTCTCCTCACTTAATTCATTAGGCTTTGAAATGGCATTGCTTACCATTAATGACTTTATAATAGGAAAAATTAATAAAAGAATTGTGAGGAAAAAATTGAATCGTTAACTCGCTGAGAGGGAAATTATATCCTTGTGAGCATTAAACAATCATCGTAGCAACATGTGATGCCAATATGTAGGTGGCATTTTTCAATTAATGGTCACATGTGATTAGTTCTCTCTAAGCTAACTGCTGTCTATTTTTAGTGTTATTCAAACTGTGTTAGTGTCTGCAGAGAGGGGAAGATGTTTAACCAGTCAAAGTGGGTCAGTCTCTCTGTTCTTGTTCAGCATATTCCAAATAATGGAAATACAACACAGTTATACATAAGATGACAGAAGTGATGATGAGTTGATGGAAATGACTTCTCAGAGCGATGCAGAAATGTTTGAACACCGGTGAGGACCAAAAGTGGGAAAGAAAAATGTGCTTTAAAGTTATTAATGGGGTTACGATCATACCCTTTGATTTGTCATCACCCTAGCTCAAAAATAATGACGAGGAAATAAATAAATAAATGGCGGAAAATGTGATCAGACACCTGCTGTGAGAGCAGGAGCAAACCTTCTGTGTACACTGGTAATCGGGCTGGATGGATGAAAAGATAGTTATCTTTGGTGTGGCCCAATATCATCAGCTTATTTACAAATGTGCTATTTAAACACAGAGGTGGCAGCTGAGTTTTATTTTGTGACTGACAGTTTCATTTGTTTGATCTTTGAGGTTTTTCATCAGGTGAGTGCTATATCACATTCCGTGCTGTTTTTCCGTCTGTCGCTATGTTTTGCAGGTCTCTGCGTGACATTGATGAAAACGCACCACTAACTAAGGTGAAAAAAGAAGCAGTAAAGGGGTTGTACTCGTGATACATGTATGCATATCATTAAAAGGGTCACCATGTTTTTGTTTCCTGGTAACAGCATGAGCACAGCAGGTTGTTTAGGTACAGACTTCTCGCTTATATCGAGCAAAAAAACGAGTATAAATTTAACTTCTCCAACTGCAGAGATGAACCTTTCTGTTGGTGCGACATTCTTACCCGATGCACTGTTTGTTTGTTTGTTTGTTTTATTGCGTCAGTGGCCCTGCATTTAAACTGTAAACATGGTATTTTGTGGGAATGTTCAATTAACTTGCTTAAGAATAGCAATAGACTACTGCATTCACTACTGCAACCACCTCTGAATTGCACAATTAACCTTATAATGGCATGCGGTGACTTAATATTTAATGGGCAAACAGGAAGAGAGAAAAAAGAAGAATGATAAGCAGCATATCCTTATCTTAAAGACTTTGCCTGAATGGATAAACACAAAGCACCCACAAGCAGAGTTCAATAATTAGATCAATTAAGCCAGTGGGTAATCAGATGCAGGAGGAACCGACTCACAAAAGCTTCTTTTCACCGTGCGAAATGAAGGACCAAGTGAACCTGCAGTTGGCATTGTGCTGATTGAAGGGCAGCTTAATATGGAATTATTTGTGTGTGGGTAATGCACACACATTAACATACTGTCTCAGAACCTGGGAGTACTTAGCAGGAGACAAGTAAAATCTTGTTTGTCTGGTGAGAAATTTCAGCTAAAAGCCTTGACAAGACATTAGGCTCTATGCACTGATTATCACCCTCTGAGAAAGTCAATCAAGCCTTTCATTTACACCCATTTCCTGCTCTTACCAAGGTAGCAAAGCCTATCGCTGTAATAACACAGCCGTCCGTCTCTCGCCCTGTATCCATCTCTATCCATTTGGCCTCCGTGGCTGAATCTCTCCATTTTCTCTCTTTATAGCCACATTAAACGGACATGTCGTCTGATTTTTAGGGAAACACGCACACTTACGGAGACATAAGCACGCCGAGGCCTCATTAAGGTATTTAAGAAAAAGAAATGTCTGTCTTTAAGCAGCTTGAGGCTGATACGGAGCTATCTAGTAGGAGAAGGGCTGAATAACAATCGGTACTGTTTCAGACAATAACCTAACCGGGTTTTCTTTTTAAATCTCCATCTCCTCGTGACACTTACATAAGTATGACAACACTTTTCTTTTGGAAACAAGATACCCACTTACACAAAGTGTGACTTATATAATATGCTGTTTGCTCTGACTGGATGTTATTCCATGGCATCTTCCACTTACAGGCATTCTGTTGCCTTTTGATCTCTCTGAAGATTGAAAGAATGAGCTGAGCGGGATCTCTCCGTGGTACTGAACTATTTCCAGCTGAACAGCTGCCCTCAGGCCATGACAACCAAAGCTATGCACCAACCATATGAGACAGTACTATCCATGCCACAGTAATATTGGCTGGACCAAGAGAGCACTGTCTGAGTGCATTTTTACAAATGTAGATTTTAAGACAATGACCAAGTTTTTTTTTTTCATATTTTGCTGAAATATATTTAAAAAATGATTGTTGAAGCTGATTTTAAATGTAATCTAAAATTAATCAACAGGTTGTTTTTTTTGTTTTTTTTTTAATAAAATCTGTTGATTGGGGGGGACATGTTTTTATTTATTTATTTTATTTCTTCATTTTACTGTTTGGTTTTTGCTTTTGTTGCATTGCAGCTCTCATTTTGTAATTTGTTAAAGCGCAGCAATTAGAAACCCACTGAAAGCCGTTTCTTAATTCTGTGTCTCGGCTATGACATCAGCCAAGTTTATTCTAACCTCAGGATGCAGGACTGAAGAAGACAGAAGATCACGTGTCATTCACTGGCTTTAAATTGAAACTTTTTATTCAAACCATTACCAGAAACTGACAGAACACTGCACGTGAGCTTCATTTTCCATTTCTGTCTCCTTTGCTCACACACTGTAATGCAGAGGTAGAGCTGAGTCCCTACAAGCCTGTTTAGATTTGGCACAGTTTACACACAGCTTTTGTTTTTTAGTGAAGTTGAGCATAACCATGTATGCAACTGTGAAACTGAAAATAAACTGAGACTATACAGATTGCCTCATTGGTTTCAGTGTGGGGTTAATGAAGGTTTAGAAGGAAGAATCCCACTGACACCCGATTTTAGCATCGTGTCTCTGCCGCAGCTCACATGTAGCGAATATCTCCAACCACTTTTAGCAATGTCAGTTTATTTTTTATTGAACACAAATAGTGTAAATATATTACATGCACATTGGAAGTTCATGCGCTGTGCAAAATAATCAGAGTTTACATTTCATAAAGAGTTCTCAGTTCTTACTTTTCACCAACATTATTGCATGTTTTTTTATTACAAAGCCATTTATACACGTGCAAAGATAAAAATGGAGTTCTTTTGCATGCTGCATAGTAGGATTTGTTTTTAAGATACTCCCACTGCTGTGCTCTAGATGTTTACAAAAGTTTGATTTTAGCAAAGATTTCGACGCCCCATCTAGACGTTCTAATCAGCACACATTTGCTTAGTGGGATATTAGTTACATATTAACATTACCTACTACATTAGAAGACATTAAGAGGTTTGTAGGTGTCGCAAAATAGACTTGCACACAGTAAGAGTCTCCCTGACAGTATTAAACATGCAAACTAAACTTATTTGTAGGGGCAGAGACAGTACAGTTACACAAAATGTTGAAGCATGTAGACAGGAAGAAACCCACACCAGTACTTGTTTTTCAGCTGAAATGATCCACATCCACAGCGGGAGGCAAGTTTCATTTCACACTGAATTAGGAGGAGGATTGCACGAGAGTCCAAACCTCTGTCCATGTGTGTCTGTACACGAGCACATGTTCATGTGTGTCTGAGAATTTGAAACATAGTGTAGTGGGGACAACTCAGCGGCAGAGTGCTGGCAGGAATTTTTAACCACAATGTTTAATTACAAAACCATTAGAAAGTCTACATGCTCCATCCTGTCAGGCATCCTTCCACCCCCTTTCGTTTTAATCAAAGGCATATTATCGCAATGTATGCTTCATTTCATAATTAGACCGCCTGCATAATAACCCTATCTCAATCATTTTCTAAGAAATGTCCCCAAAATAGACATTCAGCAGTATATTTAGCTTCACACTGCTCAAAACCACATCGACTTAAATTAGAAGAGAAATTAATCTCAGGGAAAAGCATAACACATGAATATCAACGTAATTATGATTGTGGAAAAATGTATAAAGTGAGTGCTGTTAAATTTCTTTCGTTATATATAATTAAAGTTAATATTACATTATAACGCACTTCATCTTTTCACAGAAAAAAAACACTCACATTGGCATTTTAGTCAAAAGACTTGCAGAACTGGTGTATCATTATATTATTGAGGCTTAACTGTGTTTCAGTGAAATTAGAAAGAGCTGCACTTGATAAAAAATGGAATTAGAGCACAAATGGGTAAAATGACAAGTTCTACTGTGAAGAATGAGCTAGAACATGTGGCGTAAAAGGAGAATGAAACACAATAAAAAGTCAGAAGTGATCTCTGTGTAAAACTCCATCAACTATAATCAAAGGTAAAGGAAACACATAAAAACAATATTTAAAATTTTACCTAAAAAAATTTCACAATGCCCTCTCATATTGAATATTTTAAGTCTGTTTCACTCAACAGTGATGTTATGTGGCAATAACCCTACCGTGAAGTGCACTTCTGCATCACTGAAACAAGACAAAACCAATGCGTGCCCCAGAAACAGGAATTTCCACTAATGTAAAGTGTTTTCATTTTCACTGAGAACCGTATTCGTGAAGCGCTTCTTTGATTTTCACCCTGGGCATTAAATGCTACAACAATGGCTTCCACAATTTGTTCCACTCTCCCCTTTTCTGTCTGCCACTCCTACCTTTCGAGCTTTTCTTGTCTGGCAGGTTTTCATGGAATTTGTTTTACGTTGTCTTTCCCAGATTTCACAATGTTGAACAAAAAATAGTGTACTTAATACATTAAATCCAAATAAACTTATGAATACAATAGTGCAAAGACTCTCTGGATGGATGGATGGATGGATGGATGGATGGATGGATAGATGCATGGATGATGGATGGATGGATGGATGATGATGGATGGATGGATGGATGGATGGATGGATGGATGGATGGATGGATGGATGGATGGATGGATGGATGGATGGATGGATGGATGGATGGAAGGATGATGTATGGATGAATGGATGGACAAGAGTCCACACAGCTGTTTTCTCATATGCATGCTGCTCATAATGTATCAAGGAAACTAATGACTAGTTCTTTAGCTCTGTTTGAAACTGTTATATTTATTTTTTATCATTATCAGGGCCCATTAAGCCACAAAAAAAGGGAAAAAAGGAAGAAAAAGCCTGGAGTTTCTCTGTGGTTTCTTCCTTTCAGAAGGGTGGGAAGTGTTGAAAGCAGCTCAGCATTCAGACCTTTTTCAAATCCAGGAGGCAGGATGATTGGATAAGTATTCACTGCACATCGTTATCCCTGAATGGCCTCATCTACCTTTGCTCTCAGTTCTCTATGCTCACTTACCAGTCTCCATGCACAGAGTCTCTAATGGATGCAGGGGACTCAGTGAAGAGAAGGAGTAGCTCATGTGGGTGAGGACAGTTTTGAAATTGGACCTAAATGAACGTTAAATATAGCCATATGTTGCAGCCCACTGTCACAAACTGGCGTGATGGCACAAAGATTCCCGGGAAACATTCCAACTCCCATTTCCCTCTATCATTCTCTTGGTTTCGCTTGTCCCTACTGCATCACGTTTCACATGGACATCCATTTAACTGGTGCACAGTGCAACAGGGAAATAAATTCAGTGCTCAAAAATCACCGGAAATAATACACGGATATAATTATGCAGAACTAGTGAAAATAAAATGAAGATGAGTTATTGGAGACACGGATGGAGAGATAAAAGACAAAGAAGAAAGGACAAGTGTGCATGTGTGTGTTTGTGGGGGCATGTGACTATGTGTGAGAGAATAGATTTGGGGGCCATATGGACTGTGACTTCCGCAGAGCCCAGCCGGAGGTGTCCATGGAGCTGTCTAGCAGTGCGTTAATCTGGCAGGTTTTAATGGCAGAGGCAGGCAACAAGCAACAGCTCCGCACTCCCACATCAGTTGAACAAGTGCAGGCCTCTCCAGCAGCTAAATGGACCGTGGCTATGAGCTAGAAGAGCCTCTGTGTTTGTGTGTATTTGTTTTTGTACATGTATTCCTTTACTTACAGTATAAACACCCCCCTTAACCCCAAATAATAAGGCGAGGAGAATGTTATGCAGTGAAATCATTTTGCCAATCCCTGCAAAAGCCTCTCTTTTTCACGGGACTGCTTTTTAGGTCAAGATTTGTTGTTACTGTCACGGTTAGAATTTATGGTTATAATTAGAATAACCATTAGGTTGGCTATGGCTGCTCCTCAGTTTCCCTGCAAGTGACAATAAAATAAACAACACGGGACTCTGATGTTTGAGTGTTCCCACTGGCCGTGCAGAATCATAAACTTCCTATTGCCCTAACTAAGTCATAAAGTCGCTAACTCTTTGATGCCACAGATGAAATAATAATAGACCCAAACTCTCTGCTCCTCTTGCTGGAGTGGATTAATAGCCTTGCACAAAAACAACTATTATCCAAAAAGTTTGGGCAATTTGAATGGCTATAATGGAAAATAAATTCTTTTTCTGTGCCTATAGCATCAGTCCCCTCTTGTTTATGTGCACATATGTGAAAATGTTGGAGTCATGTTTTTATGGTAAACAATTCATTGGACCCTATTAGTTGAGCACCTCTGCTATAATTTAGGGCAATATGGGTTTTGGGTAAAATATAAAATGAGGACTGAAAACAGGATAAAAGTTCGTGATGAATGAAGGTCCTTAAGAGAAGGGTGGTGTAAATGTGTACGCCACTTCCAAACCCACTTAAAGGACTAGGAAATATGAAGAGGTACTTATATTATCACTTCTGTGACATTTGCATGCACACACACACACGGATACACTCACTAGCACTGGTACAAACACCCAGCAGACTTTAAGTGCCTCCATTATTTCTGAGAAAAGTTCCTTTTTGAGCTAACCTGCTGAGCTAATCATAACTACAATGAAAAAAATATTAAGAATGTGCAAGAACAGTGCAAAGCAAAAACATTTTTTCAATTACCAAGCTTATCACCCCTCTGTGGTGTGGGGCCACTGCCAAGCAGAGACAATAGCCATACAATGCATTTTCATTCACAGCCGTTTGCCTCCACAGAACACACCTTCTCCAAACAACAGGCTGGCATTGATGTAAAACATTCTCTAATTAGTGTTTCCCTTATTTCCCTTTGTTCACTGATTGGCCATTGTACTTAATACAATGGTGGAAATTATACTTTCCTGTGTCCACAGTCAGTGCCAAACGGCTTCCATTAATTTTTGTGTCAATCCAGACTTAATTGAGATTACACATAATCTTGTTTTTCGTCTACGTTTATGATAGCATTACCGATTAATGTATTCCTCATGTTTCCAATTTCTTCCTAACGATGCATTTGCATCATTGTAAATATATTGTAAGTGTATACTAAATTGGATTCCATATATATAGTTTTATGTCTTCAATGCATTATCTTTGGGATTTTTAACAGTAACAGCATAGCTCTGGAATCAACATCAATCAAATATTTCTACAGGAAAATCATCTGACGAATCCCATCTGGTACTCTCAAAACATAATTAATTAGTCTAATACTAAATGTGCTAAATATTTGCAGATAAAGAATCCTCACTGCAAAAGTTTTTGCAGTTGTATTATCTTTCTAATCTAATCAGTAGACTTGTGTAATGGCTTTAGTTGGTTTGTCTTGCTCTGTTTTAGGTAACCAAAAATGTCCTTATCAAACTTGACTGAAGGGTGCACTTTCTGTGCTCCAGAAGTTCTTTGATCAGACTGATTGGAATGGATTTCAGTGATGCATGGGATACTCAGACCCAGAGGAATACGCATCATACGTCACCGGTGCCATTTACAAGTATGCAGATGATGTTGTGATCTAAAAAATTATACTATTCAAACAGTTTCCCTGGCTTAATGGGCTTAATGCAAAGCCACATGTTAGCATTTTGGACCAAGAGGTGATTGGGATAACCTTTTCAACTGCACTAAGGCAACTAAAGGTCTGTCTGTAAAAAATCGCCACCAAGGATGATGATGATGTATGTGATAGACAGGTTCATCACCAGTAAATCAGAATTATTTATTATATACTCAAGGTAAAGAACAGTATGTAAGCCAACTGTCCAAATGCCACTGGGTAAAATGATAGGTCTAAATTGTGAACCAAGGTGGATTTCCTCTGATACTCCTACAATGAAATTGCCTTTATTCCTAGAAAGCATTCAATTTAAACTTGAGGCCCTTTCAAGAAATATGTGAAAGAGCAGTAAAGGTAGTTTGGAGGTTCAAATCACTGAAGACAGTTTCCATATGTCTTCATTTAGACAATACTAACTGAGGCCTCTGGTGCAGGTTTGCGCTCAACAGTCATAGCCAGATTTCACAGTCCTGTTTAGCATTTCCGCTGCTTCAAGCAGGAAGGTTCTGGAACTGGTTGTGAAACCTGCATTAAAAGAGCTTGTCAACCTGACATTGGAGGGATCCCGAGCATACTCAGTTTTTCTTTAATGTCGTTCGTTTTTGGGTTGTTTTTTTTTCTAAAGTTCACGTTCGGAGGTTCACTTCTTACAGCGGTACAACCGCATGTCTATAGAAGCATTTTATGCCAGCTGAAAAGTGGGAAAACTGTTCTTTCAGTTCTTCTCATGTGGAACATCCACACCATCTGAATCTGGCTGACTACTGCTTATCTGGTACTGAATGTTTCAATAAATGTTTCTTTTATGCTGCATAACTGCTAAGGTTCGTTTTTTTTTTTTTTCATTGTTGTTCAGTAATTGTTTCAGCTCTCTTA